>JAEQBH010008986.1:0-35749 GCA_016808115.1 Tetrastigma voinierianum
TACCAACACCCTCGGGGTATAATTGAAAATATCACAGTAAAGTGAGGCCAAATTCATCACCTTGTGAGACTTCGTCATCTTAGACATGGTGGAAGATGACTCGGTTCTCTCATATAGTAGGAGCCCTTCTTGGCTATGGGGAAAGGCATGATGTGTGCAAGAAGGTGAACTTAATTTGGAAATTAGAGATGAGGTCACTTTCCATATTCTAGCCCATGAAGCATCTAGATGATGATCCAAATGAAGATATCTCAGAACTTCACCACACGGAGATCTTGCAAGGCGACACGAAAACCTTAGAGATAACCGATTGATTCCACGAGAAGAAAGACACCACGAGGTCAAGGGCATAGGAGCAAAAATATTTCTTCACGCAGGCAGTGTTTTGAGCATTAGGGAGATATACGGCATTCCAGGTTCTTATTCAGATATGGGATGCGAGTACATCAATGCGACATTAAACAAAGCTCTACTTAGGGAAATGACTCAAGCTTTTTGAAATCTTTATTTCCATAGTCTAGCTTTGCGTGTTTTTAGTTTTTAGCATATTTTGTCAGTCTCTTTCTGTGTCGGCTTTTGTTGATTGTCTATTTTTCGGTACCGGGAAGTAATGGACGGGAGATTCTTTCGGGAAGATCATTTAGAAATTCACGAAAATTGAGAATTTCATTAGAGTTTCTCCAAGCTTAGAAATTTTTGAAAATTTGTCAATTTGACATTCTTTGTCACATCCCGACGTTGACCGAATTCAGAAAAATCAAGCCTTTATCCTTTGTAGCGGCGTTGGATCTCACGTCGCGGCGTTAATATCCACATTTTAACCCGCGACAAAATCACGGCGGCGTTGGCCCCAGCCGTCGCGACCTTCGGTGAAGCATCACTTTACGGAACGCTCCAGCGGCGTTGGATTTGAGCGATAGCGACATTGGATTTATAAACTCCTAGAGGCGTCGCGGCGGTTGGATCTAACGTCGCGATATTGAATCATCATACGGGCATTCGTGACGTTGTCTCACAAACCCTCTAGAACGTCGCGACGATGAGCCCGAACATCGCGACGTTGCCTCTGTTTTATGTCCAAACCCTTCAGTCTTCTTCTCTACGAAAACCCTAAGTTTGAGCTCCCAAATCCCTTCGCTCCTGCCATTCCCAACGAGCCCCTCTCCATTTGTCCCAACCAACCCTAAGAACCTCCCATGGCCCTGCGCCCATCTCTAGGGCCTCCATCTCCCATTGCACTACTTGGTTTGGTGCCTTTGATTTAAATCCTTACAGGTCCGAAGGCTCGATTCCTTCCATCGGGCCGTTCGCATATACTCTTTGCATTTGGTAGAGTTAGGAAGGACCTTAGGATTGTTTAGGGCTCGTGGGAAGTCCCTAGTAGCAATCACGACTGATCCCCATTGTGCACTAGGTGTTTGCTCAATTGCCTCAGTAGGCTTAGGTGGTTTCACGTGAGCCGTTCGTTCCCACTGTCTTCATTGGTGGTTAGGGGGCCTACAGACCACATCTAGTTCAATCACCCTTTGGCCACCCTCTCAGCCCACCCATACGCACCCATGTCGAGTAAGCGCCCAGGTGGCCCATTAGCGGGCGCGGGCTAGTGAGGAGCTCGCCCATACCTATGATCATGACAAGTTTGTCAACAAGAGTACGGCCAAAAAGTTCAGCCTCATTTCAAAAAATCGATCGTTCATTAAGGAAAAGGGGTTTCACCACCCCGAGGACTTATTCCGCAAAACTATTACGGATAAGGGATGGTGGGCGCTATGTCAGCCTCACTTGGCGCCACAAGTGTGAATACGAGAATTCGCCAATCTCTCCTCCCACGTATTTCGAAAAGGTTCGGGTGCCTTGGGGTGGTAGGCGTGTGAAGTCTATCAACGATATTATAACCTCGGCCAGTTCCCTTTGGGCCTTTGATGGGGTACGCATGCGCCCAGCCGGCTACTTGAAGTCATTAGGGTATTAACCAACGGTCAGGGTGAATGGAAGCTTAATGGTGATGGGCATGCAGTGCACTTCCAGGCCAAACATTTGGCCTACATCCCCAAGGTCTGGCATCACTTCATCACATCACGTCTCATTCTGACGACAAAATGTGTGTGAAGTGACAGCCAAACGTGCCCTACTTAATTATGCCATCCTCTAAGACATCCCTTTTGATGTAGGGCAGGTTATAAAGGATGCCATCCTCCATGTCAGGGATGCGAAAAATGAACTAAGAGCACCTTTTTCATTTACGGCCTCTATAAAAACTGACCCCATTTGAGTTTCTAATGGGGCTTCGTGATGAGTTTGAATCAGCCGAAGTCTGTTACTACATCTCGGATCATTACAACACAAGCTATTCATAAGTTAGTTGATGATGAGACCACGTCTTGGGCCCAGTCCCATTTATCGAATGGTTCCTATACCTCCAATGCATTTGTTCGTGACCCAACTCTCTATTTTCCCTCGCCGGGTTCATCTACCTATTCAGCCCAGAGAATAATGTCGGGCGACATAACAATAAAGTCTCTTATTATCTCTCCGATTTACGCCAAGAACAATGGGTCATTCGTTGAAACCTATTACACTGATTAAGCGTATTCTTTAGAACACTACTTGCTTTGACTGATCCCGAATTATCGGTATGGACTCTCATTCAAGTCTAATTACGCCACATCTCTCTATAGTGGAGATCTCTGAATATAGGTTAATCGGAGTTCATCTTCTATCTTCCATCTTCGTTTTATCAACCTTTGCTCTTTCTCTGATATAATTACTTCTCCTCGTGACTACTTGATTATGTTGTAAATCATATGACTTCTTCTCTGATGTTGTCTCTTCACATTACACTTCTCTCCCTACCATATGTCTATAAAATGGTTCTCTCTGCATCTCTTTAATCTTGGTAATGTCTCTACACCGGCCTTTATGCATTTCCGATGTTGCAGTTCCCCGACTCACTCATAATCTTCTATTTGTTAGACCTTCATGAACTTGGTTTTCTCTAGCCTTTTCTTCTCTTGGTGTGGTTGTGCGAGTTCTCGAGACAGAGGATAGATGCGTTAAGGTTCCCGTGGGTCGGAAGGTTGTTTGAGCTCATATTTCTTTATCTACCATCCTCTCGTCTCTCTACTTTTTCCTTCTCTAAAACGGAGCACCTCCTCTCTTGCTTTATGGAATTCTCGCCTTGGTCATGCATCTATCTTTAGGGTTAAACAACTAGTTTCTAGGGTTTTGTTAGGTTCAGTTTCAAATAAAAATTTTGATTGTATGCCTTGTCAATTTGGCAAACAAAGCTAACTCTGAATTTTATACTTGATGTTTACTCATGCTCTGTCTCCCCTTTGAACTTATTCATTCTGATGTATGGGGCCCCTCTCCCATTACTACTTAGGGTGGGTCACGTTATTTTGTTATTTTTATGGATGATTTTTCCAGATATACTTGGATTTATCTCTTCTGAAATCGATACGGCTTTACCACATATATAGTGACTTTGCTAAAATGAAGTTGAAACACAGTTTTCTAAACCTATCAAAGTTTTGGTTGATAATGCCCGAGAATATACAGCCAGTGATTTCTATTCTACATCAATTTGGTATTGTTCCTCATTCCACTTGTGCTGGCACTTCTTAGCAAAATGGCAGGGCTGAGCGCAAACTTCATCATATTCTTGATGTTGTTCGTGCAACTACTATAGCTGCTTCTACTCCTACTCAGTTTTGGGGGAAAGCTTCTCTTACTGCCGTTTACACCATCAATCGATGTCCTTCTCCCATTCGAGAGTCAAACTCCTTATGTTTTGTTGTTTGGTTCTTCTCCCTCCTACTTGACACTTAGAGTCTTTGGATGTATGTTTGTTGCATTCAGGAATCATGAAAGAAGCAAACTTAGTCTGGATTTCTCATTTGTGTTGTTTCGTGTTTCTCAACATGTGGTCTTTTGGGAACCTGAAATATTTTTATAGCCCACCTCATGTTCTGTTTCCCACAATTACCTCTATTGATCCTCTCATGACCTTTTCTGGGAGTCTCACTTCTAATGTGCAAGGCACCCCCATCCTTGATCTCACGAGTCTCCCCTCATATTTGTGATGTTTCTTCTCATGCATTTGATGAGCTTGCCACCGATCATCAGCGTGCCTTGTCTGCCATTGTGGATCCTTCGGTCCTTTTGACTCCCAGTACGCCGCCATTCCATCAGGCCTTCTCTTTCCTTCTCACGCCATGCTTCATTGCTTTTGCTTTTGCCTCTCCTCAGAACCTCACACTTTCATGAGAGCTTTATCCTAACCCTTTATGACTATGAAAGAAAGAGTTTGAGAACCTTTGCGTAAGGCTTGGATCATGGGATTTGGTTGATCTCCCTCTTGGAAAAGCTGCTTTATTAGTTTGTAAATTGGTTTATAAGATCTATACTCGATCGGATGCTGTTGATCCTTCTAGAGGCTCGCCTTATTGCCGGGGTTTTACTGGGAATATCGGATTGATTAGCAGGAGATTTTGCTCATGTGGCCTCGCTTTCTTATCACTGTAGCTCTTATTGTCGTTCTGGCTTGCAAATGGCCACTCTTTCAGATGGATGTAAAAAATGCTTTTCTTAATGGTGAACTCTCGGAGGAGACTCTGCATGAAGCTTCCTCTTGGTTATTCTCACCCTCTAGGGTTCCCCCTGAGATGTCGATATTCTGATGTTTGGTTGATAACCTGATATGGTTCAGTTCAGTTCTCTCTCATGTAGTTTGAGAGCGAGTTTTTATACAACTCTTTTTTGGTGATTCTGGTCCTTGGTATTAATATTCTCCTCTTGTATGTAGTGATATGATTATTCACAATTGATGATATGTAGGGTATTCCAAGGATCTAAGCACTTTCTTGGTCGTCGATTTGAATTGGAAGATCTCGACCCTCTTAATTACTCTTGGTCTAGAAGTTTCTTCTTCTGGATGGTTCATTATCTTACTCGGGCTCATCTCTTTCGATCGATTTCTCGAGGCAGTATCATGGCTAGCAAGATAAGTGGACCGCCTTTGTGAGTATAAATGTCGCCTCAATTCTCATGATGGCGAACCAGCATCGTCTTTACTCTACGAACCCAGAAGCTTGTTGGGATTACAATCTATCTCATTGTCCTCGCTGATATTTTCTATGCGGTTCATGTAGTCGGTCGATTTATGGCTACCTAGATCACCTCGTTTATCTTTGTTGTTCTCGGGATTCTTGAATGTCGGCTTCATATTTGTGATCTTCATTTTTCTTCCCATTCTTCATTAGCTCTTCAGGCATATTCGGATGTAGATTGGGCAAGTGATCCCGCGATCATCGATCTACTCACGGGATATTGTTTTCTTAAGGTGATTCTCTTATCTCTTGGAGCGAGAAACAAAGTCATTGCTCGTTCCGGCGCTAAAGCGGAATGTAGAGCCTTGCGGCTACTCTGTTGAGACTTATTTATAGTTCGTTTGGTTACTACAGGATCTTGGTGTTGATTGTTCCACTACAACTAAACTTCACTGTCATAATTGAAGTGCTATTCAAATTGCTCATAATGATGTGTTCCATTAACGTACTAAACATATTGAGATTGATTGTCATTTCATTCGTCATCATCTGCTTCAGGGTACACTCACACTTCGATGCATTTCCTCGAGGATTAGGCTGATATCTTCACCAAACCTTCTTGGGGAACTTTTCGGCTTTAACTTCCAAACTCATAATGGTTTCTCTTAAGCCACCATAGTTTGAGAGGATGTTAGATTCTTGTATGGCAAGTTAGATTGTGTATATGGAAATTGTATATTTTTCCTTTCTTGGGTTTGTATGGCCTAACCATATAAGGCCTCATCTTGTACATGTAATATACGAGTTTATAACAATATCTAAAGGCTCAAGTCTTTCTTCAATATCTTTGTTGTAAATTTTATATATGCTACATTTTTAAATTTGTGAAATTAATTGGTATAATGTTGCTACTTCCGATGACTTTTAATTTAGGAAAGATTGGTTTTATTTTCTCTTGATATTTTAAAATTAGTAAAATATATTTATTCTCCTAAAATTAGCGATTTTGGAACAAGCTTAAAGTAATAAGAGGAATGCATAGAAAGTAATAACTTTGTTATTAATTTGATCAAAATACTTTTATTGATTTTATTGAGGTAAACAATATGATTTCCATTTATTTTCCAAAAAGCGAAACTACATAGGGCCACTGAAAATTTGTTTATAATGGGTTTGAATCATAACCTCAATTTGAAGATAAATTACTTAACCATCATACTACAACACCCCTAAATAATAGCATAAATAGTGGCTCAAAGCCTATATATTTGATAATCCTATAATAGCCTCATACGTATGATTCAGTTATGGCATATTGTCGACTGCATGATTGATGTCTTTGTTTGATAGAATATGTTTTGATGTCCGGGCCCGCCCCTATCATACAAGACTACACAACCCACATATAGCAACAAGTCGACAAAAAATTAACCACATGTAAATGAGTGATTTAAGTCAAATGGCCAAAAACTCACCACTTCTTTACTTAAAAAGATGCTTCAGAGAAAAGGCGAGAAGAAGAAGAAATGAGTGGAGAGGATGCTTTCCCATGATCCATCAATTAAATTATTATAGCATTTCTTTTTCAAAATTCTTTTTTGTACTCTTTTGAGTCCATAAAATCCCTATTTTAATAAAAAAATTGCTGCCATTTCCTTTCAACATGCATTTATTTATTTTTTATTTTCCCCGATTTACCCAATAATTTTCTAGTTTTCTCGATTTTAAGTAAGCTTGAATAAATTTATAATTCTAACAATAATGGATTAATCTGTTTATGATTCTTATTTCATGATCATTAAGAAAGGTAGAAAATTATATAGTTCATTCATGCACAAATAAATTGGGATATATCGATTGGGTCTAACATATTTGATATTCTCCTTTCATTATTGACTTTGTATCTAATAATAATTGATTTTCTATCTTGCTATTGTGAAATATAAATGATATTTTATTTACACTTGCTATTTCAAACTAACCCCGTTTTGATTATATATATTTTTGTTATTATGATTACCACTTTATGATATTCACTAATTGTTGAGTACAGTTTACAGTCTTGAAACTAGAGTGAATTAAAAAAATGATATATTAGATAAATAATTTTATGGACTTAGCATAATCGGTTACTCACTTACAGGGCCAGTTTTATGCCATTAAAGGTTTATAGTAGGGCCCTTGGTCACACACTCTCTATAAGACTCGTTCTTGATGGGTGGAGGACCCAGACTCTCTCGAAAAACCCATTGTACTTGCACAAACTATAAAAGGCTGAAGCGAGTAAGCGGTGGTATCTTGTATTTTGGTAGAATCTAGGGTTTTTAGGAAATAAAGTGGTTGAGAGTGGTCTATCCATAGACACTCCTTTTATGGTGTTCTTTGTCTCATAGGAGTTCAGATCTGATTTAATCAATGACTGCATTTGGAGGATAGTATATTTTATGCGTAAAAGGGTATTATGTATATTTTATATTTGTATATATTTTAATATATTTTATTAATTGGTATCGAGTAAGGTTAATATGCATAATGAATTATTTTGTAACTTATGCGTATAGTCTGCCTTTGTGATTGATCATTTTTTGGATTGAATACATGTATATGTGTTCAACCATTCTTCTGTGTTGGTATACAAGTGTGAATTTTTTTTTATTTGGACACAAAGAAAAACTTAGGGTTGCCGCATAAAAGGGTGCGGTGATCAAAGATCAAAGTCGAAAGGTCTAAAATTTGGGAATAATGCCTACCACTTCACGTAGATTTTTTTTTTTAGAGTGCACGATTCTTGTACGAGTTCAGCGATGGGTTGCCAAATAGAAATAAATAAATCAATAGCTTATTATTTTTAAATAAATCAATAACAAAATGTGATCTTTACGCACTTCCCTTAACTAGAATGAGTAATCGAGAAGGAGTTTTCTTTTTATTTATTTTATATCATATGATTTTGAAAGATTTTAGTATTTACAAGTCTATTTGGAGACACAACTACATGACATCATGAAATATATATATATATATATATATATATATATTTGAAACCTATAATTCTTCTGATCACATTTTTAGATAATATTTAGATATTCGGATAAGATTTTATTTAGATAATCACGGATTTCTCAATATTTCTAAATATCTTTTCCATGATATTCTGTATCTAAATATTCTAAATATATATATATATATATATATATATATATATATATATATATATATATATATATATTTCCTTTCAAAGTTTTATATCTTTTAAGATTATCCTCAATTTTCATTTCTTTTTTATTAAGTTTTTTTTTACCCAATGGAAAGACTTAATAAATTCCTAATCTGATATTGCATGATTGAGATTGTGATCTTAGTATGGAATAAATATTTCATTGAGCCACGATTTTGATATGAAACATAAAAATTTGGTGAGTCTCATTATAAATAAAAAAATAAAATTGTTATTTATTATTTATTATAAATAAATAATTCTAATCTTATTTCTTTGTTATTTCGCATTATTCAATTTCAAATTTCTTGAATTAAATATCTCGTTTGAATTAATTGTATTTAGCTTTCCCTAAGGGCTTTATGCCTAGTTAGTACGATGAGTGTGGGATTTTAGGTACTCACTTCTTGTGAGACTTATGTTTGCCTGTGTTAAGTGTACCAATGTATGTTGTGTATTGGCATAGTAGATATTTTTTACCTATTTCAAGAAATTGTCCAGTAAGTTATTTTCTCCCACTTATTAATCGGGGGTCTATATGGATAGCCAGTACCACATCCAATGGTTTTAATTGTTTTATATGATGCACGGAATGTGATAGAAGTGATGAGACCATGAATTGCGGGTTCACCAAAATTCTCCCTATCGGTAATTTAGTTTTAATGCATTTGATTGCGGTTATTTGGTTGGCGCCCGCTAGTCGCGAAGGGTATCTTTAGTGCTCTGAAAGACCCTAGCGATATCGATTTTATGTTTTGTGTTGAGGTGTTGAATAATAGTTATTGTTTTATACATTTTAAATGTCTTGTTGTGTTTGCTATTTTCATAGCTAGTAGCACCCCGAATGTTCTGCCAATGACTGCCATGATGAAATTAGATGGAGACTAGGATATCCAATGGAAAGACTTTGGTATGAATATGACATTTGAAATTTGATTTGGCTTTGGAGATGGATCCATCAGAAAAGAAGCCGACTAATGACGAGTGCAACTATTAAGAAACTTTATGAGGATTGAAAGTACTCTAACAAGTGTTGTATGATGACGATTATGGAGAATTGCATGGATGAAGTTGTGTATGCTAGCATTCCTACGGTGGATACAACAAAGGGACTCTTAAGGAGATATGAAAGAAGTTTATCAAATTTGACATGAATGAGAAGCCTCATTATTTGGACCTTTTGAATAATACTAAGTATGATGGCGTTAAAAGGAGTAGGGACCATATTATATTTACTTTCTTTACCTATTATAATAAGTTGAAGGGCATTAAGAAGGACATTGGATAGAAGTTCTTAACCTATACTATAATGAAGGAGTCTTCCATCTCAATTTGATTACATAAGGTCTGGTTTGAATACGAGAAAGAAGGTTGTGGCTTGGAGAATTAAGTGCTATTCTTATAAAGGAGGAGGATGACATTAAGCTAAATAGGTGAGATCGTTGCTATGGTATCACATCGGGTAGACAAGTCACAAGAAGTTTTCCCGAGAAGAAGGAATGAGGATTGAAAGCTGAAGTGGAAGAAATTTGCAGGATGAAGTCTAAAGGGCCTAAGGATGGCACTCATCACACGGGAGAAAGGAAGGAGTACTTTAATGGGAAGACATTTGCTCTGCAGGTTGTCACAAGAGGTAGACTATTGGAAATTAAAGGAAAGCAAGAGAAAAAGGTAATATTTTAATGATTAAGGACCCAATATTATTGATGTTCTTATGAATACTTGGTGGTTAGATATAGAAGACAACAATTCATATTTAATTCATTAGAGGATGATAAGTCAAAAGTAACCAACCTTGAGCAACATGTGTATATGGGAGATAGCTCAAGAAAGGTGGATAATATGGGAATAATCAAGTTAAAACACCCTTAGATATGTTTTGAAGTTACAAAAGTTTCCTGTGTGCCCAGCTGATAAGAAAAAACTTGTTACCTATTTATCTTTTGATAGTCAAGGCTATAGTTTTTGTTTTGGAAATACTTAGTGGAAATGTATAAGGATGGTAAAGTTGTTGGTACTACGGAACTTTATAAACCAATTTATATAGACTTGATTCATTTAATGTGGTCTCAATTACATTAATTCTATTGTTGTGTCTAAGCATCCAGAGTTAATGATAATTCCTCGATCTTATGACAAGTGTTTGGGACGCTATTCTAAGCATAATGGAAGGTTAGTGAAGGATGAAATATCCTTTGTCTTGAATTCACGACTTGTTGACTTGTGTAGAATGTGTGAAAGGAAGCTCTTACAAAATGCGAAAATATATAAGATAGCAAGGTGTGGAGATGTTTTGGAGCTAATCCACACTGATATATGTTGACTTTTCACACCGACTGCTTTGGGTGGTTTTGGGTATTTTATTACCTTCACTAATGATTTCTTTAATTATGGACATGTTGAGCTTATCCGTGAGAAGTCAGATTCTTTTGTTGCCATTAAGGAGTTTAAGGTAAAGATGGAGCTTCAAAAAAAACCAGAAGCGCTAAAAGTTGGGTCGACATAGGTGAGTGAGTTTATAGTAGAGATGATGAGACTGGAAAGAACTCGGGGCCATTCGCAATTTATTTACGTGAGTGTGGCATTGATGCGCAATGCACAATGCCTAGTACTTCTTAATAGAATGGCATAGCTGAGAGGAGAAATCTCACTTCGTTGGATATGGTGCGTTCTATGTTGGCAAAATCTAGCTTGCTAGATTACTTGTGGGGAGAGGCCTTGAGGACGGCAGCTTATATTTTGAATCAAGTCCCTAGTAAATCTATTCCTGAACTCTATACCCAGATTGTACTAAAGATCATATGTTTGACATATCGATGCACCAACTCCCTTGATGTAGTTGGTTATATTGATGCAGGTTTTAAAGGTTGTGTGAATGATAAGAAATCTACCTCTGGATATACTGTTGTCATGGCGGGGCGTGTCTCGGTGGAGTGTAAGCAATGCAGCTGGTATCCTCGACTATGGGCGGAATATGGCGTGTTATGAGGCAATTCGTCATGCAGTTTGGCTTCAGAATTTTATTCGTGATTTGGGAGTAGTTTACTCCATTGAGAAGCTTATTATGATGTATTGGGACAATACTGCAGCAGTGTCTTTCTCTAATAATTTGAAGGGTTCCCTGAGTGCAAGGTACATTGATGTAAAGTATGTTATGGTAAAGGAGAAAGTTGAAGAGGGCCTCATTATACAGTTTGTTCACCTCTTGACTTACAGCACAGTGGCGGATCAGACAGGCGCATATTGAGCATATTTGAGGAGCATGTTTCCCGTATGAGATTGTTAGACAGTTGAGGTTGTTGTGGGTCAATGAGAGTTTATTATGTATTATGCAGTAATATCCATGTTATGTATTATTTATTTCTTTGAGTATTTTTGATACATTGATGGATCTTGATCAGTATTTATTTATGAGATGATTTATTACAAATATTATTGCTGTATATTCCTGGCTTGTTTAAGACTTTTTAGTCTTTATATGTGTATGTTGATCCACATGTGTTATGATGAATCCTAGTACCTAGTTTTGGTATATTGTTGTATCTTGTCGATACACAATATGCTTAGATGAAATGGTATTGTGTGTTGGGGAATTGGACGTGGTTTGGTAACTCTCTACTACCTGGACTGAGTTTATGGCATGCAAAGTACTCGGTTGAAATGGTATCATGTTTGGGAGATTTACTGAGAGAATCTCTACTACCTAGTCTAGTATGTTGTTGTACTGGCAAGCAATGTATATTTAGATGAAATGGTATTTTGGTTTGGGAGATCCTACAATAAGCGATTTTTGTATGATATTTATATGTATTGATGATTATGCAGTCCAAGTGGGAGAATGTTAGATAAATAATTTTATGGACTTAGCATAATCAGTTACTCACTTACAAGGCCAATTTTATGCCATTAATAGAATGGCTTGTTTTACTACTTTATAAATGATCCTTGGTCTCACCTCTCTACAAGACTGGTTGGCCCATCGATTTAGAGGACAAACTCTCTCGAAAAACCCATTATGACTTGCACAAACTATAAAGGCACAAGCAGTAAAACGGTGGTATGTTGTATTTTGGTGATCTGAGGTTTTTCGAAATAAGAAGTGATTTGTGATGGTGTCATGGCCCATTCTTTAGTCATTCTGTCTCCCTGAGAGTTCGAATATGATTTATCAATGGTTGTGTTTGGAGGTTAGTATATTTTAATAAGTAAAGGGGTATTATGTATATTTTCTATCCATATATATTTAATATATATTTTCAGCATCATATTCACAAATTGTTAGTTAGTTATCATCTTTATCTTATCTTTATTACCAAAAACTTGATTTTAGGTCATAGTGAAAACAAATCTCGGTCGGCCTTCGAGCGGATCTACACTCATGTGACTGGAATAATTTCTTATTATAATTATTAAAATTTAATATATAGATTAATTGAAATTTGAATGTGAATTAAGGATGAAAGATGTAAATTAAAATATTAATTTTTGTGGGAAGGTTGGTTACTTTCTGCAAAATGTGTAATCATCCATTATCATTTGACCATGAGAATTAAGTTGAAGAAAAGTTGGTCGAAATTAATGAGATGAGAACTGACTTTTGCATATGAAATAGTCGATTCTGTTGAGGCCGATTTTCGGTGGCACTAAAACTAATAAAAGGAATGCATGAAAGTAATAACTGTTATTAATTTTGATCAAAGAACATGATTTTCATTTATTTTGATTGCATGAATGAAGGGGTATCAATTGATTTCTTTTCCATAGTATGATAAATTATTATAGCATTTTTTTTCTAATCTTTTCCAAGTTCATAAAATCGCCATTTAATGAAATTTTGCTGCATTTCCTTTCCACCATGCGTTTATTTTCCACTGATTTTTAATAATTTTATAATTCTAAAAATAATGGAATCCATCTTAATTATCATGGTTCTTATTCTATGATCATTATGAAGGAGGAGAAAATTATAGGGCTCATTCATGATTCATGCGAAATAATGCGGATATATTGGCAAGCTAACATATTTGATATTCTCCTTTTGATTACTCGACTTTAGCTTTACACTAATGGATTTCTATCTTGCTATTGTGAAATATACATGATATTTTATTTACACTAGTTAAGTAGTTATTTCAAACTAAACCTTGTTTCTTTATTCTTTTTTTCTTTGTTTTTTCTTTTTGTTATTGTTATTACCACTCTATGATATTCATTAATTTAATTGTTAATTAATTATAATCCCTATCTTATTTTTATTACCAAAAACATGATTTTAGGTCATAGTGAAAACAAATCTCAGCAGATCTACACTCAAGGAATCTTTAGGGAAGCAGAATGAAAATAGTCTTGAAATTGAGCAAGCATTTTCTTTTCGGCTATAAAATTTCAAAGAAAACACCAAAGATTGGAAAGCTATTTATCTTCCCTAACCTATTAAGATTGTAACATTTTAAAACTATAAATATATGTTTAATTTACACATTAAACATGTGGCCCAATCTATAAATATTCAATTTATTTCATCATTGAATGTATAATTGTGATCACTAATATATATATATATATATATATATATATATACCATATCTCATATATATATATATATATATATATACTCATATATATATATATATATATATATATATATATATATGAACCCAAAAAGTCTTAGCTCTTATTATACATAAAAGGATCATAAAAAATGTAACTATTCTTATACTTAAAATATGTATCTCAAACTTATTTTTAGCTTAACATATATGTGTATACATATATATAACTTTCTTAACAATAGAACTAGGAACCCATCCTCACATCTTTCATAAAGCATGGTCCTAAGTCTTGCTCCTGTAATACATTAGAGGGTGGGAATGATCACAGAAGTCTACATATTAAATGTATTTTGTTGGCGTCTTACAAAAGAGTTTGTTATGAGATCATTGAATATCTTGAGGCATTGGGCTCATCAGGGGTGGGTGGTTGGCTGGTTGTTGTCAAGTCAAGGGTGTACGTGTATCTCCGCTCTTGACAACTGTTGTCTGGAAATTAGAGGATTTCCTCGACATACATATCCCAAGGCTCTTGAGATCAAACAACCAAGATGGAATTTCTCAGGATAAATCATAATGGCTCATTCGATATTCCAAATCTATAATAATATTTCATAAATAAAAAATAATATGAAATTATAAAAATTTAACCATAAATAATATTATTGCATAAAATAAAAAATAAAAATTGTGGTTATAAATTTTTAATTTCATATTATTTTATGAATATGATATGAAATAAATTTATAACCATAAAAATTAATATTGTTTCATATAATTTATAAATTAAAATTTATAAAATCCTAAAATATGTAAATAGGAAGAAGATAAATTAGGGAAATTTATTATTTCAATAAAGCGGATAAGAAAAGTTGAATTTGTAGATTTTCCCATTTAGAGGTTGTTTACCTAAATCAGCTCTAATTAGCTACTAATTAAGGGTCTTTACCAAGCGGCCTATAAGAGTTGTTGATTGAGGGTGATAGCTATGGGGCTTCTAATAAAAGCTCAACCAAGTAGGGCCTAAATTATATTTTCGTGTTAATTTAAAAATTTTATTATTCAGTTTTGAAGCAGATACAAAATAATTAATAATAAATATGTTAATGTTGAAGAGATTCGTCGAACAAGGGAAAGGGCTAACTATAAATGAGTAGCCTTAGTTTGATTCCTATATCTAGGAGACCAAGTTCGCTTTCTCAAACCAAAGCATTGTTAGTCAGGGGTTTCAAACCTAGATTAGACTAGGTAGGGTGGCAGTGTCCTCCTCAAGGTGGGTGAAACACATCGTAGGATGAAGCACTATTAGGATTAGGAACAGCCATTTTGGGAACTGTTTGTTTGGGTGTCCTCCAGTTTGGGAAGCAATGTTAAGCACAATTAGAGTTACCACGAAGATGGATAAACGGTTTCACTGCCAGTTTGGGGGCATTAGGTGAAGTTACGGAGACATGGACATTATTGCATATGGCCTGAAGGTGGCGTGGGATATTGGAGTGAGGAAATGCATGGTGCAAACAGGACTCCATGAGTCTATAGTGGGTTAAGGAAGGAGAGTGAGCCCTTACCTGCCAAGGTGGCTCCAAACAGGGTTGGCTAGTCCACCTTCAGTTTGTGTTCAGAAAAAGGCAATCCAGTTGCAGTTGAATACCCAAAGCTCGCCTAACAATACAACAGAATGGAAATTTGAATTTTAGCAGCCCCCTGAGGGTGTGAAAGTTCTCCAACAGGATGCCATAGGAATCACAAGCCCAAGAAATATACTGAATAACTATTAGTGCTATGGGGTTCCCCTCTCAGGATCAAAAAAAAGCATAAAAAATGCTTAGCTGACCTGCTAGAAATTAGAGAGGCATGGGTCATGGGTGGAGAGCGATGAGCGAGCAATGCACCATGTATTTACAATTAGGCCTCTTGGAAGGCCCATTCATACCCAATTTGGGCTTCATAGGCAAGAAAGTACTTCTCTAATGCCATAATGCTCCAAAAATTTCTCACATTTGCTTTCTTTAATTAAGGAGTTATGATTTCATAAATTTAGAAAATGAAGGAAATAGAATTAAGGCTATATTTGGTTCTTCACAAAAATTGAGGGAAAATGTAAAGAAAATAAATTATGAGAAAAAATAAAAGGAAAGAAAAATACAAAGATATAGTTGAATATGATGTACCTTTTTTACTATTTGAAACTCATTTAATTGTTTTGTATTTTCAATTAATATTATTGAGTCAAACTAACAATACATCGATAGAAATACAAATACAAATTCACTAAAACCATAGAGGATAGAGAGTAACTCAAATAATTTGCATTTTAACTTATTTATACAAAAAGATAGTATAATTTAAGAAGATGTAAATTCGAGTTTTTAGTGAGGATTTTATTTATATTGGAATGGTGAATTAAAAGAAAAAAATAGATTCAAGAGTGAGAACTTCAATTATAGTTGGTCAGAGTTTAATATATCATAATAAAATTATCTAATAGAAGCGTTACATGTGTATGCATACTAGCTTTCGTCAACAAAATGAAACCATGCATATAGAAGAGCTGGACATACACTATTTCACTCCACCCAAAGTTGCTTCCATGCTTATACTTAATAGCGTCTTCCCGTCATCATTCTATGAAATTCAATGCTAAGTGGACACACTTTGGATCAAAGCATTCGTTTTGAAGCGGTTTAATTAGTCTCGTCCTCCAATTGGACGGTGTAGAGGGATCCACGGTTGAAGGTGGCGGTAGGGTAAAATACTGATAAGAACCATGAATCAGGTTGCTCACAATAAATGACTAAGGCACCCGATCCACTTCCCATAGGTGCATGACTCTGTTTCTTTGTTGTGGTGGTGGTGGTGGGAGAGGCCATCATCTTTGGGACCATGGAAGATGAATTTCATCGCCTGCTTGTTGTTGGGCGAAATAGTTTGGGATATAGTATCATTGTACCCATTGCCCTCCATACAGATTTGACTCTCAGTTCATTTGTTACACACATCAAAATGGTAGTTGTTCTGCGGCTTTGTGAGCGTCGGAAGGTGAACACAGAGGTTGTTGTGGGACAAATCTATTGTCTCTATATTCTCAGAATGCCCAAAACTTCGGTATCTTCCGGAGAGTTTGTTCAGATATTAAGATAACTTCCCAAAGCCTTGAGAGCACCAGCGAGAATTTGGAATCACGGCGAAAAGTTGGTTATTTGATAAGTCTAAAAGGTATATGTGGGTTTGTCGGTGGAGATACCTTGCTTTGACTTCTTCAATTCACTATCAGTCCTAACCCAGGAGATTGAGTTTTCTTAGCTTGACAATATTGACTAAATAATACCCGATTAAACATAAGGTTGAACAGTGTTGAATTTGGTGGCCGCTCATTATTATTCCTACAAGGTTACCGACTCTTTTTGGGATTTCTCTAGTTAGGTAGTTGTTTGAGACATCGAGGGGTCGTGAGTTCTTGAGGTTGCAAATACTTTTAGAGTTAAACCTTGAAAGTGATTATTCCTGGGGTTTAGAACTTGTAGTGGAGATTTGGGAGAGGAAGTTAGGGAGCTCACCGGTAAGATTGTTGTCCTGAAGTTCAAGGTGTTGGAGCTTACTCAAGTTGGTGAAGTTGAAAGGTGCAAGCCCCGGATAACTTATTTCAGAAGCCAAACCCAAGAAATACTATTTCTATGAATAGTGAGGTTGGAACCTATGCGACGTCTCGTAGTTCTTGATGTACCTTAAGGTAGAAAGCGGGAAAGGACCGAAGAAAATCTATTTCTTGATAGATCCGATGTTAGTTTGACCACGATGGATGCGGGATTGAAGAAACAGGCCCGAGAAAAAGTTGGTATTGCTTTCCGAGAGTAGAATGGATTTAATCACAGACTTTCATGATCTTCCATGTGTTTAGGCATCCCCAGAGAAATTGTTCCTTGAAAGAACAGCACTTGTAAGATTATCAAGTCGAGAAAAGATTAGGTGGAAGAGAACTTTGTGAGTTCATTGTGAAAGTAAAACTTAGTAATCTCATCTCCAAAGAGCCATTGTGGAAATGCACCTTGGAGCTTATTCCTTATTTAAATCCAGAAAATAAAGAGACGTTGGGTAGAAATCCACTTTGGAGACATATAGCAAGACCATAAGATTTAGAGACAATCGAATGGCTGGGATTTGGAGCTATCTCACACTGCTGCTTGTTATTCCAGGTGGAATGGGTTTCCTCCAGGCGATCCACGAGGCCCTTGAAATTGAGCGGCCCGAATGATTTCTCGAGTCGTGAGTTGTTAAAATAAAGAAATTTTAACTTGCTTAGTTTTACGCCGTCGGGATTCTACGGTTATTATTTGTAAAGTGGAATCGGCCAAATTATGTAGGCGGCTTGATTTCTTTTATTCTCTCTTAAGCCGGCCCAGGGCTCTGACGTGAGAGGTTTTAATTAAGAAAGTAGGGAGGTGAAAGAGATGGAGCGTGAAGGGCGTCTTTGTTTTTTACGGGTGAAACGGAGGCTATTTGAAGTTTTATTCTAGACCCGATAGAGGGTAGGTGGGTGTTCTTGGCGACGGTAGGTGGAGTGTTTTGCGGAGGCGAGACGGCGAAATTTGGTGTTGGCCCTCGGGCGAGAAAATCTGCCGACAATTTTTGTTGTGAACGATGATTTATATGCAGTTAGGTGAGATCTTCATCAATGTTTTTTGATTTGAGGCTAGATTGCCTAATGAATTTATTCACTATATTTGGATGATTTCTTTGTTTTGGGATCACCTTGTTTAAGTAGGTTTTGTACCTAAATTATTATAGTGGATATTTGGGTGGACTCACGACAAAGGTCGTGGTTTTCCTCTTCTCACTTTAGAGGAGGTTTCCGTTAAAATTCTCTCTCTATTTTTTGTGATTATCTCCTTAGCGGATTTTCTTGGTGCATTTCATTGACTCCTACTTGAGTTAAATCAACAAGGAAAAATATTCAGTCTTGTGTTTATTTCCCAACAAGTGGTATTCGAGCTTGGATTCAGATTGTTTGGGTATTGTGATTTAGTGTTGGTTTAAAATGGAGGAATCTTGGTAGGGTATGATTAGACTAACCTCGTCTAATTATTCTATTTAGAGCCAAGAATGGAAGATATTCTTTATTGCAAGGATTTATAACTAAGCTATTGATGGGGATAATAGTAAACCCAAGATATGTAGACGGAATGAAGATCATGCATAGAAAAGCGGTAGCTCCTAATCGGACGGTGGGTAGACGAGTGTGTTTCATCATGTGTCACGGAGACTAATGCCTGCAGGCTTTGAGAAAGTAAAATCCATGTACGACGGCGCACAGGAATAAAAGCCGCTTTGATTAGAAGGCTAGTAAATGCGAGTATAAAAATGGGCACGGCGTAGCGAGCACACCGGTGACTTTCAGGGTTGGTGAACGATTAAATGCTATGAAGATGAAGATTGAAGATGAGTTGCAAGCATTGTTACTTTGAGTTCTTGCCGGATAGTTGGGATCTCTAGTTATCTCACTTGGTAACTCGACTCCTAATGGCAGATTTAACCATGGATATGGTAAAAGACGAGTTTGTTTAATGAAGAAGCCCCGGAAGGAAGGAACAAGGAATATCTTGCAGGGCCAAAGGCTCTTGTCCACGGAGAACAAGGGTAGAGGTAAAAAATAGAGAACCTAAGGGTCGTGGTAAATCAAAGCGGTCGCAATCCGGAGGAAGAATAGTATGAAAAGAAGAAAGTATTTATCATTGTGGTAAGGAAGGACATATGAAAGAAATTGTTATGCTTGGAAGCGAGGAACAAAAAGAAGGCAAAAAATCGGAAAGATGAAAATAAAAATACTCTGTTTGCTTTATCGGCGAAGATGTGTGAGTTCTATTTTTGGAGATGAAGAATGTTTAACATTGGAGATAATGAGGTTAGTGGATTATTGTCTGACCTCTTATCATGTTACTCACAATAGAGTTCTTCACATCGTCTGGGCAGGAGACTTTGGTGCATGAAGATGGGTAACACAAGCTTCTCGGGTGTAGGTATTAGTGATGTTTGCATACGAGACGGGCGTTAGGTTGTTCATTGACTCACGAGAGATGTGCGGCGTATTTGCGACTTACGTCTTAATCTTATTTAAGGTTGCCTTGGATCGGGAAGGATATATGGATGCCGGTAGCAGTAAATGGAAGCTTACCAAAGGTTCTTTAGTAAATTTGCTGACAGGTTAGAAGCACACTTTCTGAGACAATTGTGAAAATATGTGGAGATGAATTGAATGCAGCGAAGATGGTTCCTCCCCAATTTATGTCACAAAGATTGGGTCACATGAGTGAGAAAGGGTTACATATACTAGCGAAAAGGCTCTCATTCCTTTTACTAAAGGTGACAGTCTTAACCCTTGTGATTATTGTTTATTTGGAAAACATCATAGAGTTTCTTTTTCTAAATCTTCAAAAAGGAAATCTAATATTTTGGAATTGGTTTATTCTGATGTTTGTGGTCCCTTTGAGGTGGAGTCCTTGGGTGGAAATAGATACTTTGTCACATTCATTGATGATGCATCAAGAAAGGTGTGGGTTTATCTGTTGAGGTAAGATCAGAGAATGTGTCAGTTTTCACGAAATTTATGCCTTAGTTGAAGAAGAGAGACAGGAAAGTTTTTGAAGTGTCTTCGTACTGACAATGGAGGTGAGTATACATCAAAGGAGTTTAGAACTCTTTGCTTTCGCCAAAGTATTAGACATGAGAAGACAGTTCCTGGTACTCCACAACACAATGGTGTTGCAGAGAGGATGAACCGCACTATTGTTGAGAAGGTCAGATGCATGCTAAAATGGCAAAGCTACCCCAAGTGTTTTGGGGTGAAGCTATTAATCTTGCTTGTTACTTGATAAATAGGTCTCCCTCGGTTCCTTTGGGTGACATTCGAGAGAAAGGTATGGACCAGGGAAAGATGTTGTTTACAATCATCTTAAGGTTTTGGAGTGCCAAGGCTTTTGCACATGCCTAAAGAGCAGAGGTCAAAGCTTGGTGACAAAGCTTTTGTGTATCCTTGTTGGCTATGGAAATGAAGAGTTTGGAGTGCAGTTATGGGGTCCCGGTGAAAGAAGATTTTTGGTAGAGAGATGTGATATTTTGCCAGTGAGACTATTTAAGTTGTGAGAAAGGCGAAAAGGTTCAGCTGTCGGTGATGGTGTTGTGATCCTCTGGAGTTATTCATTTCCTTTCGTACTATAGATGGGAAGCGGAGATGACTGGTGATGAAGCACCAGAGACTGAGTGTTGATGATAGGATGCAGTGATCATTTGTTGACGGGGGCTTGACCTCCTCGACAAGTCATTTAGAACCTCAAATTAGAAGGACTAATAGGGAGAGTGAGTCCATCATCCAAGTATCCTTCTTGAGTATGTTGATTCTCTTGATGAGAGGCAGAGAATTTTCAAAATTTCTGAAACTCATGCGAGATAGGGAAGGCTGGATGAAAGCTATGGGAAGAAATGCATTCTTTGTTAAAAAATTAGTAGTTATGAGTTAGTGGAACTTCAAGGGCGAGAAAGGCATTAAAGGAACAAATGGTTGTTCAAGTTGAAGAAAGATAGTGATGGAAAATTCTTTGAAGTATAAAGCTCGTTTGGTAGTATAAAAGGTTTTGGGCGAGAAAAGTGTGGCTTGATGGAGATATTCTCTCAGTTGAAAATGTCTTATCAGAGTTGTTTTAGGTTTATTTGCTAGTTTAGACCTCGAGCCCGAACGGTTAGATGTATTTGCTTTTTCTTCATGTTTGAATGAAGGGAATTTACATGTCACAACTTTGAGGTTTAAAGTAAAGGTAAAGACACATGGTTTGCAAATTAAAGAAAAAGTCTTTATGGTTTGATGGCCTTGACGATGTCACGAGAAAGTTTGATTCCCTTTATGGTGAGCCCACAGTATAAGAGGATAGTGCGAGATCATTGTGTTTATTTCGGAAGTTTCTGAGATGAAGTAACTTCATTATTCTTTTACTTTATGTTGATGATATGTTAATAAGCGAATGAATTCAATTGATTGGCAAGTTGAAAGAGAGGTTATTCGAGTCGCTGACGCAGAAGGACTTAGAACTGTAAAACAAATGTTAGGTATCACAGATTACTGGGCTAGAAAGGCAAAGAAGTTGTGGATTTGTCACCGGAAAAGTATGTTGAGCGTGTGTGAAAGGTTCAATATGAAAGATGCTAGCATCGGTGCTTTCTGGCAATCACTTTAGCTTGTGAAGCTTATGCCTCTGACGGATAGAAAGAAAGATGGCCTCTATTCCTTACTCCTCGATGGTAGAGTGTAGTATTGTATGGTTTTGTACACAGGCACGTGTGCACATCTTTGTTGTGGTGATAGATTTCTCTCAAATCGGGGAAAGGCATTGGGAAGCCAGTGAAATGGATCTTCCGTATTTGAGGGTGCCCGAAATTGTGTTTGGTGGGGGTTCGAACCGGTGTTAGGGTTTTGAGATCTTGTGGCGGGGTGACCTTGATGGTAGAAAGTCGACTTAGGTTTTATTCACTTTTCTTGGGGTGTTTCATGGCGAGTCTAAGTTAGAGTATGTCTCTTTGTCTACTCTTGCAGGCGGAATATATAGCAGCGGTAGACGGCCAAAGAGATGTTATGGATGAAGAGATTTCTCGAAAATTTGGGGTTTGATGCAAGATAGGTATTTGTGTTTTGTGATAGTCGAGTGCTATGGACTTGAGCAAGAATATAGTACAATTCCCATTACAAAGCATTGATGTGAGATATCATTGGTTATGAGATGTCATTGGAAAGAGCTTTATGAAACAGAGAAGATTCTGCAGATTTTAATCCTGCGATATGATGACAAGGGGTTGTTCACCGGGAAGAGGAAGGTGAAGCTTTGTCATGGGTCGTAGAGCATATGGACTCTAATTGAGTTAGAGTGTTATCTCCCCTTATGGTAGGGTGGAGGGAGATTTGTAAAGTGGGTCCAGCCCAGGTGTGTAGGCGGCCCAGTTTCTTGCTATTCTCCTCTGCATGCCATTAGGGCTCTGACAGTCGAGAGGTTTAATTAAGAAGGCGGGAGGTGAAAGGAAGGTGTGGAGCGTGAAGGGGCGTGTTGTTTTTTGAATTTAGAAAAAGCGGAGGAATTTCTTTGGGCGTTTTATTCTGGAAGGAAAATAAGAGGCGTTGAGTGTTGTATATTTGACGGTAGTGGAGTGTTTTTACGGAAGCGAAACGGCGGGTGGTGTTATTTTTCGGGCTGAAAATCTGCGACAATTTGTTCTTGTGAAACGGCCAGTTGTATGCAGTTAGGTGAGATCTTCCTTCAATCATTTTTTGATTGAGGCTAGATTTGCCTATTAATTTATTCACTATATTTGGATGATTTCTTTGTTTTTAGGATCACTTTGTTTGAGGGATTAGGTTTTGTCTACCAATTATTATAGTGGATATTTGGGTGGGCTAGACAAGGTCAGCGGTTTTCCTCTTTACCACTTTGGAAGTTTCCGTTAAAAATTCTCTCTATTTTTTTTTGTGATTATCTCCTTGGCAGATTATTTTCTTGGCTGCATTTCATTGACTCCTAACAGGTTAAATCAACAAGGGAAAAATATTCGATCTTGTGTTTATTTCCCAACATTATTCAACCACAGAGAGGACACGTTAGGTTGTAAATTTCCAGTGTCGGTGGGAATTTGCATGGATAAATCATTGTAGCTCAAGTCCGTCTTCCAACCCCCTTAGAAAAAACTGAAAAGCATGCATCTGAGAATTTGGCCCACCATAGAGGACAATTCCTGCAAACTACATTAGTGAGGTTTCAATTTAACTTCTTCTTCTTCATCAGTCCAGAGTTCTCCACTATTAAGAGAATTATCATCCAGTTGGAGAATCTGAAGAAGGGGTAAGGAGGAAGGGATCCGCTGAGGTTATTCCGTGCATGCTAATATGCCATACATAGAAATGGACAGACCAACCAAAATATTGCTGAAATTAACAGACAACTATATATGTATATATATATATATATACCATATATATATATATATATAACATATATATATTCTAGTAATTAATCTATATAAACTCCTCCTTTTGTTATGTATTGATTATTTCAGTTGTCGGCAGGAAAAAGAGAGGTTTCGTGATTTTTACACTTGTGGTGATGTGAAAAAGAATAAATAATGACAAAACTGAAAGAAGCATATATACGATTTTACCTGAGAGGGACAACCGCTGCAAACTTGTGAGGTTCCCAATTTCTGCCGGGAGTTGTCAGTAAAAATTATACGCAGATAGATATCCGGAGGAAGTGGTAGAAGTGAAGAGATGAGGAGGAATGGTCCATAAGTTATTCCTTCACATGCATCATAGTAAGCCAGATTACTGAGTTAGCAAACCGCTCCGGTTCACCTTGTATGTTGTTGTCTGAGATGGAGGCTCCTCAAGCTTCTGATGTGAAAAAGGGGTGCCAACATACTGGATTCCACCCTGGGCTGTGGCGACAGGTGGGTAAAAAGGGTATCTAAATAGAGACCCGTTATTACAACCCTTGAAGTTGAATTTGGGGAACCATACATTCCTTCAACCATCCACAACAATCTGAACTTGAATTCCATGACTGCAACAGCTGAGAGACGTCAGAACTGTTGAATATTGAAGAACTCGTAATAGCAAGAATAGAGGGCTTAGCTGGAGAAGAGCCTGCTTTGGTATTCTGGACAAGACTGACAAGCTTGTAGGTGAGGAGGAAAGAAGAAGCCTACGCATGCCTGATCTCCATCGCCACAGCTTATCAGTTAGTTTCTCCTTTCCTAATTTGCCGCTGAATTCTTTGAGGTGGGTGACTGACTATAGGCATGAATCATGATGACGGAATTGAGAGAAAAGACTTAATAGATGACTTTCAGTTGACTTGGTCTATTGCTAAAATCCAGGCTGAAGAAAAAGTTTGACATAATTAATGGGGAGATGACAAAGACTTTGCATATCAAACCATCGATAACCCTAACTAAATTTCTCCTTTTGTAAGATATATATATATATATATATATATATATATATATATATATATATATATATATATATATATATATATATATATATATAACGACTTCTGAAATTGACTACCCTCACCGAATGTTTGGCCCTTTAAGTCATGTTGTAAATTGGAATCAAATTATTAAATCTAAATTTAGTAAGCATAAGATTTTAATCGCGCTATCCATCTTACACTTTTGATGTTATGTTCATGTTGGAAAACCTCTTCGATAATTTCCAATCCATATTTGTATGATAATTATCGCACAGACTTAAAACTTTGTATAGTTTATTTTTAGGTTTCTAAACACCAAAACCAATTTGAGACTTTGGACGACAACAATCCACCCTCGAACAAAGTACCGTTAAGGCCTCCTTAAACTAAATTTTTCTTGTATTCTCACATCGAGGACCCACGCATCATTTTGTTCAGCATCACGCTCATTCTGCGATTATTAGGAAACCTCGCTATACTCTTCCCTATCCGCGTTGGTGTGATATTATCCATTTTGGGCTTAAGTCCTTATGGTGTGACGTCATGTTCGCTCAAATAAAAGAAAGAGCAAGATGAATATGGAAGAAAGATCACTCCTAAAGCGGTAGTGATCTTATATACGATAGACGATCAAGTGAATCTGGATAAGTTTTACTTTCTTTTTTTATTTCTTTTGCCCTTGACCTCTTCTTAGCTTACCCTTCTCGGGAACCCTAGGAGCCCCATTTCCGTAGTTGCTTGATACCAAGGAGTTTCTGTTGTTGCATCTGAGTTGATTGAAATTCCTACTCTACCATTGTCTTGAGTTTATTATTTGCATATGGTGATTCTATTTTGCTAGGATAGGATCATCGACTTGTGTATGTTAAGCGGTCGATGCGACAGGGAGAAAACTGTGAGAAAATCATTTCCAATAGAAGTAAGACTACCTCAATAATATCCATCATTGTAGCACTTTAGACGAAAGCGGCATCAAATAATACTTTCTTAGGAACTTCACAAGGACTTTAGGTGCACCAACAATCCATTTCATGAAAATTTAAGATATATCTGACATATCGTTTCTTATTATATTGTGTTAAAATTCGTCAAATTAATTGAATTTAATACGTAGAAAAAAGGGAGAAATATACATTGAATATATTTTTGTTTTTTTTAATGAGAAGGTTTTATTAATTCTTTGAAGGGCCGAAAGAAAAGTTTGGGTGAAATTAGGAGATCGATGACAAAGATATTTGCATGTGATTAGGCATATTGACTTTGACTTCACTTGTAATATTGAAAAGTCATTTCTAAAATATAATTTAATTTGTGTTTTGAAAATATAAAATGCAATCCTAATCGATTCGTAAAAAGGACTTGATCGTGTAGACAAATGGTGTAATATTTTGTAAAACATGGAACAAATTTGTATTTATCAAAAAAATTATGCAATTAAAATAATTTAATTTGGAATTGCAGATGAAATATTCGACATAAAAATACTTCCTTCAACATGAAAATGGGGTTGGGATGACTTTTGAAGGGATTCTTTAGCAAGGCTTACACTATGGTGGGGTTGAGGAAAATAAATTATTCTACAATGATAGTGTAATGATCTAGTTCCAATCATGTAAATATTGTCACTTTACGGGTCCAAAAGGGCTCTCACGGCTTTAAAATGCATCTACTAAATTGAGAGGAGCCCATGCTTATATAGTACTAGGAAGTTTCTCCTCTATCCAATGTGGGATGTGCCAAACACCCCCATGTAGACACAACGTCCTTGTTGTGTCCCATGGGATTGCTAAGCTAAACGGAAAAACACCCCCTATGTGGTCAAACGAAACAGACCCCCACATCAAGGTCGGGGATCGACTTTGATACCACTATGTCATGAAACTGTCGAGGCATGTTGTCATTCACATCTAAAGACCGAAGACTGATTAAAACTGAAACAAACCTTCTTTGCATGGCGGATTGAGCTGAATTACCAGCACATGTTCAAAGTAGCACAACTTTATAAAATCATCAATTCTTACATCCAAAATTCCATACTAACAAAAATTTTCTAACTCTCTACATTCATGTACAATCTAACATAAAAGTTCAAGATAATTATCTATACACTTTCAAACCACACTGAAAACTAAAAAATTCAAATGAAACCTTAAACTCATTAACTATACAAAGTCCATAATGGGTTCCAAAATCAGAAATCTGCTCACAAATCCCGACCTAGCCATCATTCCTTGCAGAAACTAAAGGTGTGACACCCCAAAACCTGGGGGTTCGTTGACAACCCGTCAACCCACAGAATATTCGTGAATGTCGGGTAACCCGACACTACTCACGGAAATCGGGCAGAGTCTCCTTTGTACAGGGAGCTGATGTGTTGAACTGAGTGTGCAGGTTGCTTAGTTGTGTCAAAGTGAATAGACGGGTTTTACCCTGACCATTGCATGGCATGTGGTAGGTTGTTGTAGGTTGTCGTATGTAGGGACAGTTTGGCCCCGGAAGCGAAATTTTCTAGGTTTTATGGTTGTTTGATGTTGTATGGAAGATTGGAACGGCGGTTCATGTGATTGTGAAGGGCGTGGTACCCTTTTGGATGGGTCCGGTGTGACCTTCTTGTGTTATTGCTTGTATGAATAACATGCAGTGTGAGTATGACATGTTAATGTATGTTGTATGATGTATTAACATGGGTTGTGCATGGAGGAGAATTATATGTATCAATTATAATTATCCATGGTGTGTTGATGTTGCTCGTTAATATATTTATGCATGCTTGATATATTAACATGTATGATGATTGTGGATAAATTTGGTTAGTATATGCATGATTAATCTATTAACATGAATTGTTGTGAAATGGCATATTGCATTTCATATGCGCGGGGAACCTAGAGTAGGTGTGAGTGCATGACATGAAAGAAAAAGGAAAATGTTTGTGAAAGGAATTTCAAGGGAAGAGATTTTCCGAAGGGTACGCTGGAGGGTTGTCAATGATTCATCTAGGAAGCTAACCCATTGCCCCATTTCGGAAAAATGATAAATGATTACGCCTCGGGAGGTAGTCAATATATTTGCGAGCTCGGTAGTATGTTTTTCGAGAACAAAACCACATTTTGGCTTGGTATTTTCTCACTCTTGGCTTAGGCATGCGTGAGGGAGTCAATGAGGGCTCGAGACATGGGAGTGGGTGGGTCACATTCTCATCCATATCATGTAGACATTTGAGTAGGAACATATATGTTTTGTTTAAATGTTTGGTGTGCCATTGCATGTGCACTTAGGTGGGGAGTAACCGACTTAGGATAATTCCACTATTGGGCATTGCTCACCCTGTCGAGGGAAAATTATTTTGGTGCGAAGGCTCCGCACAGGGATGGGAGCCGCATCCAGGAGTTCTTAGGAAGACGAAGAAATGGCCATATATGGCCTTGTTATGTATTTTGTAAAAATGCGGGTAAGGCCCGAGTTTTGGGATAATTAATAAATTAACTCCTTTTATGCCAAAATATAAATTTTTGAGTATGGTTGTAGGGCAAAATGTGGCCATTTTACTCTATGTGTAAGTCTCATGATATGAGACCTGTAAGTGTCATGAGTTGGCGTTAGTCACGCAGGACCTGAGTGGGGCATCACGAGATTCCCACTATCACCCACACATAGACCTCGCGTGTCGGTGGCAAGTGGAGTCTAGTATTATCGTGACGTGCTCCCTTCCGCTCGGTACGCCACTCCGTGGCTGGAATTAACCATAAACGTCTTTCGGCCTTTATGGCGACCGTGAGACATCGTCCGAACAAAATCTAACGTGTTTGCTTCATTACGCTCCCGATAATACTAGCGAAGATCATCAGTACATCTTGTTACTGGATACAATAAAAGCGAAGAGAGTAGTAGAACTTCTTGAGGATTTCTCTGCCGAATCGGTCGACGATTCCTGACCCGTCCCACATATCAAGACCAGTTTGTGTGAATGACCCGACTCAGCCTTCATCAATACCTACTGATCTGCACCACCCCCGAAGTGGACGACATCTTCTGCGCCCTTCGCCTTCGCAATCTAGTAAAGGTCGTAGATAGGCTGAGCAGGTCGTTGCGCTTCTGACGGTGTTTGGCTACAACTCTGGCCATAGAAGCCGATAAGGGAGGTTCAGAAGTCCCAATAATGATAGCGTTACTACATTTGTATTAAGATCAGTTTAAAAATCAACAATCTACTCTTTCTATATTTTAATCAAATATTATTTTATAAGTTGGTATATATTATTTTGGCTAATGGATTATAGTCCATTCATAATATTGAATAAGTTTTAGATTGTATTATTTTCTCATAAATTAATTAGTATTTGATTTCGAAAAACAAGATTTAGAATTAGAAATCGTGCCTTTGCAAATGAGATGCATGAGATTACTACTCAAGGTATAAAGAAGGGTGCTGTCTGTTAATGTAATCAGCATAAAATAAACATCAGTCGTCGATTTTTGGTTTGTAATTTATATAAACCAAAATCTGTAACTCCACAGCTACTAATATTCAAGACCATTTATTAAAAGAACAAGAAGTACTAATTTTTTTCTGCCAACTAGATCAAATGTAAGGAATTTTAATTTCATAATCATATTAAACTTCAAATTATAATAAGAATTTGTTATAATATAATAAATGCAAGAAAAATATAATTTATTCATTTGTAATCCCATGACACTTGCATTTAGATAACAGACTATAATATTATATATGAATGCATGATGAGTAGATACTTGAACGTGCTTTAATCAAGCATGTTTAAATAATTGCTGCAGCCAATTAATCAAAGAAATCAAAGCCTACAAGCTTTGGTTGTTTAAAGAAAATAGTAAAAGCTAGGCTTGAGGAAAGTAAAATTGGACGAGCGCGGGAAAATTCACAACTCATGCTGGGCTAAGAAACTCCAGATTTATATATATATAGAAGTTGGTTGACCATACATTGCTGCAGTTTAGATTTGTAAATCAAACCGAGATTTGTGTAAAACAAAACTTAACTGAAACCAACACTATAACGTTAATCATCACTGAGTTTGCTTTCAGTTCGATTTCATTTGGTTTTTCGGTCCTTTGGTTTTTGGTTCTTTTGACCACCCTTAGAAAAAACAGGTGTCTCACTTTACAGTGCCATGAAAGTATCACTAGAAAGCTGATGGTAAATATTGACTATCAGATGTAAAAGTTCAGAACAGATGGCCATTTCTTGAACAGATAAGGGTAATAAGAGAATTTGACTAAAATAAGGGACACAGGGAATAATGATCTGGTTTGAAATTTAAGAAGTTAAGAGATAACTGAATTTAGTAAAACAAATGAAGAATGGAATACTAAAAATAGAAATGGTAAAAGAGAATGAGACACAAATAAACTATATACTTTGAATAAGGTTAAAGATACAGAATTTGAGAAAGTAGTAACGAATTCAATTCCTCCGACATAAAATTAAGAGCTACTGAATTGATTATCGCAAACAGAATTCTATTTCTTTTAAATCCTCAAACATAAACCAAATTATTGGGAGATGTTCAAGTTTGCAAAGAATTTATTTTAGAACTTGTATTGAATAAACCATAATAAGAAGGTCAATATTTTTACCGCTAATTTGATTGTCCACATATAAAACCTGGTCTAGACTTTCTTTCATATTTAACCCAAAGATTGTGATTGTTTTTCCAAATTGTTATTTGATTCTATATCTAAAATATTTTAGAATTATAACTTTCCAGTTTATAAATATACCAGATCGCATACCCAGGGTATTCATTGGGAATCAGTAATTTAAATTCACACATACATTTGATTTTTTATTTGATGTGTATTTTTCTTTTTTGTATTTTATATTATATTATTTTTTTGGTTCCTCATTCCTTGTGCAACATTAAAATGATTTAATCTTCCACGCAATTTGTTATTGTTTTTAAAATTGTTTTGTTTAAAAAATATATACTTTAAAAAACAAGTTATATCATTATTTTATTGTCTTGAAAATAAGTTTAAGAGAATATTTTCTATTTTTTTTTCAAAACTATTCTTAAGAATATGTTAAAACAAGAATCAAACAAGTCTCTTAGTTTTTGCTTAAGCTCTTGCAATTTTACTATAGAGATGATATATGTAAATTACAAAATCAACCAGGAGCAGAAAAATTAATCTATTTAGATAAACAACATTTGTATAATTAATTAGTTTATTTAATTTTCTTCATCTAAATTTACTGATTTCTATAAAATACTTAATAGAGGGCAAAAATATTTTATCCTAAAGTCTCCAAAAAAGAATATTTAAGGTAAATTTCTATTATTTTACTTTGCTTGTGTATATGTTTTGCTTCTTTAGTGCAAAATTATACTTTGTGATTTTTTATCATGAGCAGAATCTGTGTGAGTTTGTAGCTATCTTTTGTCTGAACATATGCTTTTAAAAAGTAGAAAGTAGAGAGAAACAGTTAATCTATTTTTTTTAAATATTTAAAATTAACTTTTGAAAAGTAAGTTTGCAAGTTTTATACATAGTAAAATTTATTTTATTTTATTATTTAAAAATAAATAAAATGATTCCAACATATAGATATTTCTTATTTGCTGTTAGTAAATTTTTTATTTTGATTTGGCTTTACAAGAAGGTTGTTTATATCAAATCCTCGACTATTTAGAGGTTGCATTTGGATCTTGTCTTAAAAGTACAACAGAGCTGGGACAAACCAGCTTTGATTTGACATGTCTGAAATTTCACTCAAAAAACAACACCAACAATACAAGAAGAAGATAAGAGTGATCAACTACTCCCAGCTTATAAACCATTAATTCTTGTGATATATATTTTATTTCCTCTTATATTTGAGAAAATAGTCTTAGTAGCCTTCTTGTTGCCATCACACCAGATCATATCCCCATGCAAGTCCTGCACCATATGACAAACAAACTCTACAACAAAGAAAGGAACACAACAACAATCAAGCAGCAAAATGCTGGGACAAAAACTACACAACACGCATCGCACTATGTCGATCCAATGCAAAGGTTCAATTATTTTCCTTAAATTCTATGAGTTTCGATTTTTTTTCCTCTAGGTTTGAAATTATATAGGATTTTTTCTTCCTATTTAAAAATTAACAATATTGAAAAACAGATTTATAATGAATAATAGTTTGCAACAAAAGCAAGTAGAAAAATTAAAATATTTAAGAGATTTGAATTAATGAATAATCGGATATAAACATTTGTATTAATAAAACCTATGTTAATTTGTTTTTATGATTATAAGCCATGCACAGAAAAATACAAATGAGATATGAATTAGATTAAAAGTATATTGTTATGATTGAAAATCAAGCAATTTGAGTTAGAGAAAATTGTTGATCCAAATTTTTTTTTTTATTTCTGAAAATCAGTTTTGAATAAAGAAGAAAGTGAAAAGGAAAGAAATATTAGGAAAATATGTTTTATAGTCAGAAAGCAACTTTCTAGTTTTTCTTTTATTTTTAAAATAAATCTATTTTTTTTTTTATATAATATTTATCAGATTATTTAAGTATTTATTTGAGGGTTTATTTCAACTATCCATTCACAATAGGCTGTTTGATTAAACGCACTTTAAAACCATTGGAAAGTAACAAATTGGACCCTGAGTGAAATTTTTAATGGGATTTTCATAGTATACTCTGTTTTGCATTTATTTTTTAATGCGAAAACAATTCATTTTTTAAAGAGGATAAAATGTAAATTACATGAAGAAAAGTAGAGCAGAACTTAAAATGACACATTTCTACAACATAGAGATGTTAAATTAATAAATTCAAGGGCATTGATTCTTAAACAAAATTCTTTATTTTATTTGTAGCATAATAATGATCATTAAATTCCATCATTAATAAAAAAAATGTGTTTGTCTATGTTTTCTTTTTCCTTTTCAGTAGGTCTTATTTCAATATTTGATTTTCTACTTAATGGCTTAATAGTATTGAGTATTAAATTTTTGTTTTTTTAAAAATTATATTTCTTATTAATACATGTTGCTGTTATGCTTAAAATCAATATTCAACAGATATTAAAATACTTAAATTATTAACTCATTATATTATAAAATAAATAAGTTTGAATAACAAAGGAAAATAGATATTTATACTCAACTTTTTATATTATTGTTGTTTTTTCATTTTTCTGTTATTTTGCTGTGAGGAATTTATTATTTATAAATTTAACTCAAAATTATGGAACTGCAGACAGTAAGGAATGAAGAGATAAGAGCTGAAGAATGTATAAAGCCTTAGGTTATTGTATTCAATGCTTGAGGCAAGGAAACAAGAATGAGACTCAGGCAAACAGTATAAACCAGAACATAGTTAATTCAGATTCTACACAAAGAGTCTAAAAATAAAATTTCACATTTTCTGCTGTTCCCCATGGCAGATCATGTATATAACTAATCTATGGTAAATCAGTAAACACTATCTGCATTACTCTTTCAACTAAAAAGTCACTAACTCAAACTAAGGATCACTTCTTTCTGTCAATCACCTCATGAGATCATTCTTTTGTATTCCACCTGTAGAGACACCCATCATAAGCCTCAGCCATCTAAACTTTAAAAATCTCAAAGCTTCATTAAACTTCTGGTAACTGAATCCAACTGCTCCTAGCAGTAGACTCAATTAGATTAGTTACCGTTAGAGATTTTTTCACCCAACAGTCATTCATTCTTCATCACAGGCTTGTTCTCTCATGGTACATGCTATTTTAGACAGGTGAATACTGAGGTCTGCCAAAGTACATCCACACAAAGCCCTGCTCATAACCAATTCATCAAGAAATTTCAACCACAAAGCCTTTTCAGAGCCCCCGCCAAAGCACATTGTGTTTTTTCTGTTGAAGATGAACCACATGTAACTCTTGCAGTAAAGAGTGTGACTTCCAACCATGGAGTTAACACCACTGCAAACATAGAAACCAAATAATATAAATTCCTTCTTTTATCTAAATCACCCAAAATTTCAACTATGAGGTGGTCCAAACCTGTGTAACCTCTATTTAACAGTTTATACTCAGTTCAGCTATGTGTCCTTTAAAATACTGAGCAACCATTTGACAGCATGTTAGTGGACTCTTCCAGGTTTGTTTGGCAAATGATCAACAAACCACCCTTTATAAGCCACATCTGTCTGGTACAAATCATAGCATACATGATTACCTATCACGTTTGAATATGGACACCTTCCAAGGGAAACAGATCGCTCTTCATAACTACTTTCTTCTTATTTGGAAGTTAACTGAACTAAACAATATATATAGTAATAGATTTTCTTTACACAATAACTACAATTTTCCCAAATATAACCACTCCAAGAAAACAGTCGTGACCACCGAGTGATCCATTCCCATAATCCTTCATGCACTCCAAGTTCTTTCATTTCAAACTTGAATTGTTTTCCAACTTTAGAATTTCATATTAATTCCCGGTGTTGTATAAGGCGCATATCATCAACATATAGATCAACAAATGAAAGTTCATCTCAATTTAGAGAAGTAAACATGCCAATGCTTTTATTAAAACCTTTAATCTAATACAAAAATATCAAACCATAAAATACTATATTCTGTAAGAGAATAATGCAAACCTTATAAGATTACTTTTCAAAATATATACTTTGTTCACATATCTCCCGGGGCAAAACATAATTCTTCCTTCTAAGCTCATATAAGATCTATTCTGTCATAGTCCCCACTATGTAGAGCGCTTAACATCTAGTTGTCTAATTGAAGATCTTGAATTGCAAAATAAAGAATTAGCCTATGGAAGTATGCTTTACAACTGGTATATAAACATCATGGTAGTCAATACCTCAACTTCAGAGTAACTTTGGCAACCAGTCTGGCTTAGATTCTCGCCATATCTCCACCTTTAGAATTTCGGTCTCACTTAAACCCACTAAACAATCGCTTCTTTTACCTTAGGTCGATGGAACAAGCATGCCTAGCTCTTGTTAGGACTCCATCTTCATCCATATCTTCCTTCAATAACTGGCCCATTAGCTTCATAGCTTCTGATATGTGATCGGGGTTTCTTTCACTCCAAAGATCAAGAATAGATCAGGAAAACAAAGTTCGCTTGGCAAACCTGAGCTGCGTCTTGTTTACTATCTTGCGCCATATATGGACAAATATGGCGTTCCACTTCAACACCTTAGACAAATCCTCACCAAGTTCTCTTGCTTCTATCTCAACTCGTGAGTCATCTTAAACAAAAATTATATTGCTTCTTGAAATCACCAAGGTCTTAGCCAAACTTCATACCTCCACCTCTTCATCCCGGCCTATTAGTGGCCAAGTGGAGCCACAATTCAAGTTCGAACCCGGCGACTTTATCTCCATTCAATCAATGTTTTTGCTGTGCCACAACTTATTGCAAGTGTTCATAGGCATTATCGCGCTGTCAAAGGAGATCTCACCCACTTCTCCTTCATCAACCAGACTGATCCACGCATGATGACAACATGACAAAAACCACCCGCGCTGAGTCCATCACATGTTATTTTCGAGTATTTTGTAATCGTTAAATTCATAAACCTGTAATATTTCCTTCTGGTTTGATTCTTGATGGAAATCGCGCGACAGTAAGAAAAGATGCAAAATATTTCCAAAAGAGAAAAAGAACACAAATTGGTTTTCTATATCATCCGAGAATAAATGGTTCAACCACCAGCGGTTTAATTTAAATTCAAAGAGCTTTCCAACACACCTCATACGCCAACTGAAAGTTAAAACGAAGAAGCAGCAATTTCCAAACTTCAAGATCCTGCGTTTTGCTATACCGTTTCTATAAAGAACCCGAAAATGAAAGCCCTATGTCATGGGAGTGGAACCCACGACGCTCTCGATACAAAAGCTGGTCAGGAACTAAAATCACCGCTTG
>JAEQBH010008987.1:0-113744 GCA_016808115.1 Tetrastigma voinierianum
TGATCATGAAGAAGGTCAACCATTATTTTTTTTTTTTGATCGATAAAAAGCAAATTTATAAAGATAACCAAATCAAGGGAACGAAAATAGAAGAACCCAAGAGTACACGGGTCGTGTACAAAAGGGAACTCGAGCACTTACAGCAAAGAAAACAAAACCAAACAAAGAACTACCTACTCCCAACCACGTAAAAATTTATAATCGAGCGCAGATATCAACACTATACAGACAGCCTAAGACCACAAATTGGTTACAAAATTAGCTTTAATTCTTTGGGCGGAGGGGACCTCATTCTCAAACACCAACCTATTTCTTGCGCGCCAAAGATTCCAAAACAAGCACAACGGGGCTGCCAACCAGATTTGCTTGCGCTTCTTACCCACGGAAGCTCCTTGCCAAGCTAGAAGAGTGTGAAGGACCGAATACGGGAAGACCCAACTAATCCCAACAATAGACAAAAAAGATCCTACGATTTTCAGAAATTTACAATGAATCGCCAGATGGTCTATGGTCTCCTTCCTCCTCGCACATAAAACATCTATTTGCGAATGTCATACCACGACGTTTTAGCTGATCCAAAGTGAGCACTTTTCCCCAAGCAGCTTCCCAAGCAAAGACTCCAATTTTTGGGGGAGCGACTGGATTCCAAACCAATCGGTGAGGGAAGTCAAAGGCAGGGGAAACATCACCTTGTACATGCACTTGACCTAAAAAATCTTTATCCTTGCATTCTTCAACGAAAGCTTGTCCTCGCCATGGGATGTAACTATGATCATTTAAGAATTTGCGAATCTTGTCATCTCTTCAAGCTCCCACTGCTAAGAGATCTTAAGAAAGCCGGGGACCAGCACCCATCCTCTCTCTACTCGTCCCAAATATCCAACCTTAGCCTCTTTGCTTGTAGCTATATTTCAACAGGTCAGGGAAACGATTGCACAAAGCCTCCACACCGCACCACATACATCACTCCAAAAGTTATCCTCCATCCCCTAGAGCAAAGACCGCGTCTGGAAAAAAAAAACAAGCCATTCTTTTCGATTTCCTTCCATGTTTTAGGGTTCCATACTTACCTCTAAGATTCGAGTGTGCAAATTTAAATTTACCTACCAAATTTGCAACAGATATTCTTCTCCAAAGCATTTTACTATTAGTAAACCTCCAGCCTCCATTTGCTCTAACAGGCCTTATTCAACTCGGGAGAAGCTTTTTTAAACTAATAATCGCTCGCTTTTCCAGCACACCGTAGCCCAACAAACCAAAGGGATTTTCTTTCGTGGGCGCTCCCAAAGGAACGCCTTTGAATCCTTCCGGGCCCGCGCACACTTTCTTAGGCATACTAAGAAAAAGAGAAAGGTGATAAATGTGAGGACCGGATGAGTGCTACTAATAAGGTGATCCTACCAATTCTTAGAGATATACCGAGTCTCCAAGTAGCCACCTTCTTCCCGTATCTCTTCAATCGAGTCCCAAACCCCAATTGCCTTGTGCTTGGCACCTAGGGGGAGACCCAAATTGGTCGTGGGAAAGGAACCAATATTGCAACCTAACTCAGAGGCCAACTCCACCAGATTAGTCACAGGCCCAATAGGAATAATTTCGCTTTTGGCTAAATTAATTTTCAACCCCGACAAAGCCTCAAACCACATCAGAATCCAACTTAAGAACTTGTTTCGTCGAGACACTTCGCAAAAGATAAGCGTAGACATCTAAGATAGAGAAGATGAGAAATAGACAGCTCCTCTCCCATTTGCAAATCATTACTCGAAGGTGACTACATCAACCGCCCGATTAATCAAACAACTAAGGGCTTCCATACCGATAACAAAGAGATAGGGGGATGAGGGTCACCGTCTCAAAACCCCGAACTTTAAAAATCCATCGAGAACCGCGATGAGGACCGAAAGAAGTCGCGGTGATGCACCATTTCATCCAAATTTCAACCACCGGCCGCCAAAACCCATCCCGCCCAAGACTCCGATACGTAAAACTCCCAACTCGATACTAATATAAGCTTTTTCATCCAATTTGCAAACCAATCCGCATTTATTCCTCCTCAGTGGGAAGAACTACTAACTCGTCAAGTAATTAAATAAAGATCCGTAATCCGACGTCCTCGACAAAAGCATTGGGAATTAGAAATCACCTCAGCCCATGACCCTTAACCCGCTGGCTAATACTTTGGACACCTTGCAGACCTCCACTCTAGACTAATTCCGCCTTAAATTCGAATCTTCCACGCCGTTTCTGTGGATCAACCAGGAAAGTCGTGTTTAGGCTTTTGACGAATCTGGCGTTATCATAAAACTCTTTGAAAAATCCGATAACCTCAAATTTCACAAAGTCCCAGCTGAAGGACCAAAAGGCTAAAGGGAAACCGTCAGGGCCTGGAGCCTTATCACTATTAAGACCAGAAATAGCTGTCCAGATTTCATTCTCAGAGAAGGTTTCCTCTAGGCTAGCCGCCTCCTCAATCCCAATCCTGTTGAGGTTTAAGTCAGGAAAGGGAGGGCTCCACCCACCCGGGGCCGAGAGAATATTTTGGAAAGCATCTACCAAACCTTCCTTGATGTCATCCTCCTCAGCCTAACTTTCGCCATTAATGCAAATGCCGTTTAAACACCTCTACCGTGGAGTTAGCCATCTTAATATGAAAAAAAACCGGTGATTCCTATCCCCTTCCTAACATGTTTCGATTTCTCGTCGTCAGAGATCTCTTCCATAAGGGCCCAACTTTTAAAGTCAGCTCTGGCTTTCACACGTTCCTCAGCTTCCTCGAGACCCAAGCCCCCAACCTTCTCGCGATCGTCCCAAAAGGAAATCCTGCGCAAAGCTTCCTCCTTGTTAGTCTCGACTTTCCCAAACACATCTCTGTTCCAAGCCTTCAAAATACCTTTCAGGGCCTTTAATTTAGCGGAAAGGATGAAACTGAAGGACCCGTAAAAATGGAGATTTTGCCACCACCCCTTCAAGATGTCTCTGAACCCCTCATGCTTTAACCACATAAGTTCAAACCGGAAGGGCGCAGGCCCTGTTCTTACTCCGTCACTATCCAATAGAATGGGGAAATGATCGGAAACAGGCCTGGGAAGGCGTCTCTGAGTCACCATGTTGCAATGGCCTCCCAACAAGAAGTGACTAAATCTATCTAAACGAGACATCGAGCCACGAGGACCACCACTCCAAGTGTAGACCTTCCCTCCCGAGCGGGAGGTCTTCAAATCCAGATATTCGGGACATCGCGAGAACCTCCTACGGAGTTGAAAGCCCGCACCTTTCGATCTTTCATGTGGGAAAAGAACCCTTACCAAATCACCTCACCAACGCACCAAGGACAAATTCCCCAGTCTCTCGATCGAGCCAAGCTCTTCCCAAAAAGGTTCTCTTAGACTATTCTCAACCGGACCGTATACCCCAGTGAAGGTCAATAGAAACCCGTCTTCAAGCATTTTGAACAAGCACGAAACAGAGAAACTACTAACTACAGAATCCACTAAACCTGATTCATCAAGGTCCCAAAGCGTATGATACCCCGCGGCTCCTCAAGATTAAGCGCTTCCAATTCAAACGGCGACTCCACACCTGCATCGCGCACCACTCAATTGTCATCTGACCTTTGTTTCTTGTAAACAAACAAGATCACCCGTAGCTTCGAATGTTCTGATCACCTTTCTTTATCAGGTATTCGCACTTAACGTCTAAGAAAGAATTTTAATCTTCATTTTAACTTTAACAATAAGTTCCCCGTCCTTCCCCTCCTTTGCCGATCTTATTCCCATTATAGTTTATGCGTTCTCGCCTTCTTAACTCTCGCCTACTTCGACATCACAAAATTTTTCTCGCTTCACTTTTTGGGAAGCCACTAAATTTCAATAAATTGTAATCTCTTTTTCAAACCCCTTAGTAGGAAACCTCAGAAATCACTCTGACTGAATCCAAGTGAATACTTTCCCATCTCCCCAGACTCCGCCGGCCGACCTGACATTGACCTCTCTTCCCGTGGGCCAACTGCGCCAATCTCCTCCCTTCCTCTCTCTCTCACTATCAGGACTGCCTCTCGAGTCCCATTCCCTTCCGTCAGCCGCCACAACCCTAAGAGGTACCGTAGCCTCCTGATGAATCTCCCTGCACTGGGAAACCCCCAAAGCAAGGGACGGCCAAAAACAGAGAAGGGAATAGGGGTGGACTGATCAAAGAGATTGTCATCGTACCTATTCTTAAGGTTGTGCCCTTCTTCCTGTACTGCAACCTCTCTGAGCTCGTCTTCTTCCCCATGGACTGAGGCGTTCCCTTCCTGTCCTGCTTCTGAAGAGCTGGATGTGGGCTCAATACTATCTGACGTCTCAACCCGGCCCAGCGCCGATCCCGGTCTCAAATTTCTATTTTCAAAACCGGAGACTGGACTTGGAAGCAGTGTGGGCTCAGAAAGGATGGGTCTGCGTTAAGACACAGCCCGTTGTGGAATCAGGGCATAGGGCCGCCCGATAATCCAGGCTCCGCCCCGAAGGCGAAATAAGGGCCCGGTAGAACTCCATACCCGTATCCATAACAGGGCCCGATCCCCGAACAACCCCGAGAGATTGACCCGAACCGGAGCCGGAGAGCTTCACCGCTTGTGATTCAAGACGATAATGAGGCTCTCTGCCCGAGGATTCAGCCCGGGTCCCATCACTGTTCCTCAGCCTCGCCATTCGACCGACGCCCTCTCAAGGCGGCATCGCCTTCCCCCTCATCCCCGACCCTTTTTGTGCTCATCTAGTTCCAACCCCGAAACTCCGGACGAGCAATTAGTCTTCTTCCACTTGTCCAAATCCAGGTCGTTTGTCTCGACGAGTCTATAACAATGCAAGTGGAAGCCGCCACCTGTGATATCTCCTGTGTTTGACTGTAGGGGGTTTACTCAAAACTTACTGTAGGCGATTCTTCCTACAAGGCAGTAATTTCTCCCTTCATCTCCCGTCATTTCCTTCTATATCTTTAAGAACACATCTCTCCTCTCTGCTCAGAGCCTTCTTTATGTTGTCATCCTCGCTACATCCTTGATCTTGTCTTCGAGGTGTCTCGAGCCCTTCTCTTCGACCGCGGACACTTCACGCCCCGAGGCCCAACGCAAATAGGAAAATCGCTACGCCTATTTTTTCCTCGCCTCCTTACACTCGCCCTTAGAATAGTAAGAGAGTGCCTCTTGTGGGCCTCGGCTATTTGCTCCCCTAAAAACTTGTATAACATACCCGCTGGGTCCCTCAGAAAACCGTCATGCCTTGGGCCGCACACCTCATGGCGAGGCCTAACTTTTCCTTAGCCGAGTCCCTCAAAATGAGTTTTCGGGCTTCCCTTTCCTAACCCCCAATACATTTTGAAATTCAAAATATTTTCGCTTCCCACTTTGGAATTGCCCCACGCGATCGACCGTTTGGATACCGCTTTCACTGCACAGCTTCTAAAATATCCTGATACCCACTTCGCTCCTCGAACATCTCGATAAGTGTGGTACACACCGTCGTGCGCTTACGAGTCCGGGCGCTGCAACCTCTGGGCCGTCCCGTCCCTCTCCCGGATCCGCCTGGCCACCGTGGTTCGCCGCCTCGAGGGAATACTCCGCCACCGGGGCCGACCGACCTCCCACCATATTTGTACCCAACTTCTGTACTCGCGAGAAGGTTAACCGAAGGTGCTTTACATTACTATTCCTTGACCAGAATTTCACAGAGAAGACATGAGTTTTTGGAAGTCAGATCTTCATCCGTGAGCGACGGCCTCCGCAGCTATCCCCCACTTTTTCTCGTAATCCTCCAAATTCATTGTGTGCAAGGGAAGACCCACCACTCTTATCCGCATTCTTCGGGTCTCTTAATCCATCAACCCCGAGGGAAGGGTCCACCACTCCACCAGACACCCGCCCTACGATCCCTCGCAGAACCGTTCTCCATAACCCAGCTAGCCTCTTCCGACAATTCAAAGCCCATAAAAAACAGATTCTGATTTAAAGGATGGATGGCAATCCGCCCCTTCAGCTTCCAAACCCTTTTGGCCCAAGCTTCCACCTCCCGCATCGGGATCGAGCAAGATTCGTTGTGCCTTCCAACCTTCCCACAACACCGTATTTTTAGCAACCTCAGACTCTTGATCGGCACTCTCCAAGTCCAACCATACGTCTCCTCGCCTTCTTCCGTAATTCATTATTTCCACTGTGTGGCCCGGAGATAGTCCCTCCCTTTCTTTGGTTCTCCGCCTTGTCAATGTATCGAAATCTTGCTAATTTTCTTTCTTTCTCCTCCGTCCTTATATCCCGTGCCTCAGTAGGCTTCTTCTAACATATTCCAACCGTTTATCAAGCTATCAGCTTCTTCAAAGGGAAAAAGCAGTCTCGTGTTCTTTTCCGTCCAAATCAAGACCGAATGTAGAAGAAAACGTCCATGATTATTTTCCTCATCTCCGTAGTCAGATTCTACCATTCTCACACCATCCCAATCCTTCAGAAAATGCTTATCTCGCTTCTCGTTTCTCAATCGATATCACGCTCTTTCGCAAAGTTCTCGCTCTCTTCTTCACCAAACCGTGATTCACTGACATCCTTCCCCATCTCCTTCGTTATGATCACCTTCGCCTCGCGCTATTCCCTAATTTCCTCGGGACCGGGAAGATTTCGATTCAACGGAGAACCATCTCCGTCTCCTCAACCTCCACGACATCAGTTTTCCCCCGCCAGAGATCCTTGTCAAAATCCTTCACAACCTTTGCTTCTAGGAAGTGTTGTTATCCATTTTGGAATTCCACTACTTCCAGAAATTAATACACTAACTCCAATATCATGTAGTCGGGTTTATCATTATACCTACATTCCTAACTCAAACACCGATTCAAGTATTTGAATAGTGAAGATGAGAGCAGAGGTGATGAAGTTTCTAGCAATCCGCACTCCATGTACATCGGGGTTCTCAAACTTTAATCTAGAGATTCACCCCAAATGCTGCGCTTGAAGAACGAATATCACTCTTATACGTGAGCAAAGATCGGCTCCATGAAAATTTTATAATGCGGAACGAAGAACGAATGCTGCGTCAACTAATTATACTGCACCAGATATTAACATTAGGTGGGATAAACTCTAGATAGTGGGAAGATTGCAAAAGGGCCCGCCAAGACCCTAATTATATTTTTCATCATACTGAGCATCACCTTCATGGGGTTTCAGTTCGTGAACATAATATTACTACAGGATTTGAATTGTCAAACCGTCAAACCCAAATATTTTGAATGTATACAACATTATTACTACAAGCACAACTTGAAAGTCAGCAATAATCACTGTATACAAGCCTTACATAGGAAAGAAGCATTGCCACAAGCACAACACTGAGAAAAAACTTACCGTATTTGAACCAACAAATGATACAGCTCTGATATCCTCATCATCACAAATAGCATTAACAATGTTCTGCCACAACCCAAAGTACAAAGGATCTGGTAGATATATATCATCATTGATATCAAAACCCCCAAAAGAAAATGTGAAGGAACTTAGGTATAATAATAGTAATAAGGAGGAGGAGAAGAAGAAGAATAAGAAGCATCAAGTTAACAGTTATTGAGGTTAGAGCATACTTGGGTCCCATAGACAATATTTATCGCCATCTGGTAAACCAGCCTCCATTGCTAACTCCGCAAGCATTATAGATGCCCCTGAAGGAAAACAGCAACACTCACTTTTGACTAAAGTAACAGCAAATGAAACAGCTTATGCATACTGACTCAACATAAGCAACATGGAAATAGAAGTTAGAAAATCTTGGCTATCAACCTAGAGTATCGTATGTGCAGCAAGGGGAGATGGCAAGAAATCAAAAGCAAGCAAACTTTCATGGGCATAAAAGAATAGAAGTGGACAGTTTCAACTAGACCTTGCACGTGATGGTTATAGGAAACATTACCATTTGATATCACGCATGTGGTATTACAAAAAACATATGCCAATAATCATTTTGGAAACTTGAGGATTAGAAATCCCCCAAGGTTCCCTGAGAGAGTAATATCCCTGGTAGAGTTAACTCAAAATTTCACAATTAAGCCCAGGAACCTTAAAGTTTCACAACCAATCTAAGAACTAGTCTATTACTATCAGTTGTTATCCCATAGAAATTATGGTTGTAGAATGGGAATTACCACTCACCCACGAATATAAATGCAAATCACTTTATGGATCATGACTAAATTAACATTATTTCTCCCCTTGCAAAGAGTGTTCATAATAGCAATTTTCACATGTGTTAAGGTTTAGTCTCCTAATCCATTTAGGATTCTTTTCCTTCTCTCTTTAGTCTCCTAATTAGACTCTAACTTTGTTTCCTTTTTTGCCCTAACACTAAAGCATGAATATGTATGTTTCCTCCTTTTGTAAATTAACGAGAATCAATGTATTCATTTTCTCTCAACATGGTATCAAAGCCATAAAAGAGTTTGAGACTACTAGGGTTAGGGTTTCGCCGTGTGGACAATTCCGACAACCCATCCTACGACCATGTCACACTCCGGTCGTGTTACAGTCTTCACGAAACCTCACAGAAGCCAAACCATCTTCGGAACACCTTGCTGCCGGCAACTTTTTCTAGCGAGATTTTCCGGCGACCTCCATTCTGGCCGAAGAGCACACCAACAAGAGTGCCTCCCTCCGATCTACCTTTCGGTGGAAGCCTCATCGGAAAATACCTTCCCACGCGCCCACATGCGTCAATATCCAATCCGGTGCTAAAATTCACGCGCCGGCGCGTGGAGGCGAGTGAGACACTGCTTGGACACACGCCTCCTCCAGTAGGTGCATCTACCGCCGATGAGCCCATCCATCCACTCCACACGCCCCATTGTCGCCAGAAAAGCCCGCCTTTTTCACTTTTTCTCTCCAGCCACTATTTCGTTTTTACGTACGCTTGAATCTCCATTGTTTTATGTGTTGCTGAGCTCTACGACATCTTCGGGACCTTGGGAGTTGTTTCTATTGATTCCTACTGATTTCTCATCTCTATGGCTGAAAAAGACGTCTCTATGGCTGAAAAAGGTCAGACTTTTAATTCTTTTGTATTTGGAACTCCTATGATTACCTTAGATAAGCTCACGGGGAGTGAAAATTATCAGTCATAAGCGGACTCGGTGGACCTTTGGTTTATTGGTAATGGATGTGAGGATCATCCTACTATTGTGGGCACAAGTATTCTTGAAGATAAACGCACTCAATGGAAAAAAACTTATGTTTTACTTTGCAATATTCTTCGACAATCTATTGATGCTAAGACTATATAATATTGGGGCCTATAAAACTTGCCACACTCTCTAGAATGAGTAAAAAAATTGTACACTAATGATATTCCAAACGTCTCTGCTCATTGTCGATTTGAAGCATTTCGGTATGGATATATCTTCAAGAAAACCCTCTAAAGGTTAAAGGTCTTTTAGCGGTTGGTAGCTCATAGGAAGATAAACACCAATGACTTACTCTGGTGAGACGACATTCATGTCTCTTAATCCTCGGGGATGTATTCTTTAGAAAATGAAGGAGAGTGAGGTGATCATCACTTAGCCTAACGTCCTTACCTTTATTGAGCTACCGCTTAAGCTTTTCAATTCATCGAGCTTGGTAGCAGGTTCCCCCGAGGAGAATAGAATATGTTTATCATTGCCTTTAAAGGTCTTGGGAAGTTCTATTAGAAATGAAGACATTGTAGCAAATTAACTTGTCTCTCTTTGGTTTTAGTTTTGTTTGGAAAGAAATGTAAGGATTTTGAGGGATAAAGAGAAGACGGAAGAGGAAATTATTAGGACTTATTTTATTTTTCTTCCTTGTGAGCTTCAAGAGTATTTTATATTTGAAGGGTTCCACTTTCGATCTTACAAACTAATTGGTTGGCGGTTTGTGTTTAACTACCAATAGAGGTTAGCATGGAGTGCTTAGTCACACTTGTAGGATGGGGTTTTAAACTCCAGGTTCAAGTTGTATGCTTCTTGTTTGGAAGGAAATCTCATCCTTCCTTTGTACTTTGTTTTTTCTTATTAATACTATTCTCGCCGTTTCTACTCAAAAAAATATACGACATGTAATTCTTTTTCAAAAACTAGTAGAAATCAGGATAAGATGAATGTAAACAATGGAGACCTTGAAGCAGTAATAACATATCTTGGATCAATTACCCAATGAGCAACGGAATATGAGGAGAACATTGGCCATAGTACCAGAGCAGATAAATTAACAAAGAAGAGCATCTAGAGTAGTTCAGAGATTATTGATGAACCTATATATCTCTATATATATATAGGTAATTGGTAAATGGTCTTGAAGATCATTGATTATCACTATTAATTTAAAAGCAAAATTTTAAGAACATTACCGAGAGCAATATTCTTACGATTTAGAAATGTTGTCAAAGCAAGCGATAGAATTTTAAAATAATTCTTTTAGAAGTTAATAATTGTATCCAAACTTAGGATATTAAGATGCATGACTATCTTTGAAGGAAAATAGACTGTAAGGAATAATGTGTGTTGAAAATAGTAGAGGTGGGACCAGTCGGGATCTGATATGAGGGAGAAAGTTGTTTAAAGTGGTTTCATGATACATAGTAATTTACAATTAAAACGAAACAACTTGATCCAAGTTAGGAAAGGTGAAAAAAGAGACGTTATATAAATTTTAATAAAGAAATGCACCTTTGGTTGGGGAAAGAGAAGGATAAGGATTTATTATTGATGTAGGGCAGAAGCATCGAGATGGTTGCCTACAGCAACAAAAGCACTTATCTTGAGATTAGGGTTTAAGGAAGAACAAGGATAAAAGTCTATGGCAGCAAGAAAAAAATTATATATACATTTATATATTTATATATATATATATATATATATATATACATATATATATATATATATATATATATATATATATATATATATATATATATATATATACTAGTTGGGAAGAAGGATAAGTTGTATTGATGTAGGACAAGCACGGTTAGCTGCCACCACCCAACAAAAACACATGCGGATTAGGGTTTAAGGGGAAGAACAAGGATAAAGTCTATGGCAGCAGAAAAAATATATATATACATTTATATATATATATATATATATATATATATATATACTCTCTCATATATGTGTGTGTGTGTATATTAAGAGGAGAGAGAGAGAGAGAGAGAGAGAGAGAGAGAGAGGGGGATGAGGAAAAAGGGAGATAAAATTTTAAATTCCACTAAGACTTTTAGGAGTCTCAACTACAGGGTACAAGAAAATCAATAGAGGCTTACCATTAGATTATCAAGTATGTGAAAACCATAATAGACAATTATTAATACTTTATTTTCCATCAATTACCCTTATTTATGACTTCCTTCAGATAATTTTTATTAGGATTCTAGTAACCTATTATGATTATAATTCTGATTATCTAATGACCTAATTAGTGCCTCTTAATATGACTCCAACAAATACTAATTTTTAATTAAAATCTATTGAGAATCATAGGATATTCTTAGAATATAATCTGGTTTATTCCCTAGGATATTCTTAGAATATTCTTTGATTTATTTCCTACCTTTATGTCATTTTGATGTATATAAGTAGATAGGACCTATACTATTTTTTTAACTCATTCATTTTGCAATGAGAGAAAGAAACATCATTTTCTTTATATTTCTTCATAGTATCAAAGTCATGGTTGGTTCCTGAGTGGGCACATCTTTTCAGACAACCATCTTTCTCTAACAGCGGATCTTCTCAAATCGAATCTTCTCGACCGGAGATCTTCTGCGGTCGGATCTTCTCAGCGACCCTTATATATAGATGATCATGATAAAGATGTCAAACTCATGCGTAAATACCGGAGTGTTGCATTATCGTCGACATGTAGGCCAATTGGTACACCTTTATAACAAGGCACATTGCGTATAACTTATGCTCCAACGAGGAGAGTGTTGAGAATCATAGGATGTTCTTAGAATATCTCGGTTTATTCACAAGGATATTCTTAGAATATCCTCTGGTTCAACCACTACTTTCTTAATAAAAATATAATGTATATGAAATGCACGTAGGACCTTCTATTTTTTTAACTCACTCATTTCATTTCAATAAGAAAAGCATGTTTCTTATATTTCTTTACAAATCCAACTAGTACTAATCAGTTCATTCTTTTCTTTCCTTCTCTTTTTTTAATAGGGCATCATTCTTAAAGCAGGACAAGTAATAAATCTACGCACCTTCAGAAGGATTGAGTTGTCAAGAGGAACAATAAGGGTGACCACCAAAAATACAAGAAAATTTAATTTTTTGTTTGCATGTGCTTGAGATCCTTGTATAACATATCGCCAAATCACTAGAGACTGAAAGGCTTCGTTTTTTGACAAGCTCAGGACTGCTATAATTCTTTAGAAGTTCAATTCGAACATCTAAGCTCTTTTCAAAAAAGCCATAAATAAATTATGTTTTATCATTCTTTTTCCACACAGAAACAAATAAATAAACATATCCATTTTAGTTAACAATGACTTTAAGTTATGCCTAAGTGGTACTTGTTGGCAATGACTTTTAAGCTATGCTAATAACCAGCAGACGATGTCTTGCATCAGTAAAGCCGTAATTTCCTTTGAATACCAAAATAAGGGTGCCGTCACCTTGTATAAAACAAAATTCAGTAATAGTGCTCCATTGACATCCACAGCAATTCCCAATGGCTCCGTACAGGCATGCACTGATATTTTAAATGACATCCATATGTGAAAGTTAATAGACAAACTATGCATTGTTTCATTGTGTGTCATCAATGACCCATAAAAAAAGAGTAATAAGTAATCCATTTGTTTTCTTTGTTAATGTTCTAGTTCTATTTTCTCTTTGTTTCTCTTATAAGATATTTCCCCAATAAGCCTACCCATTTACAGCATGAAAAAAGTTAAAGAAACTGGATCTTTCTCTGATGGCTTTAAGACAAGGTATTACCATGTAACTGCAACTGGGAGCATCTGCAGAAAGTATAAATGATTTAAATTTTCTTTTTCATTTTCCCTGAAGTTTGAGGCATGTGAAAAGAAACATGCCGCAGCTTTACAATAAAATTACAAATTCAAATACATAAATAGCGAAGAATAAAAATTACTCTAGACAAATTATGCTCCATATAGGATATCATTCAATTCAATGGTAAAAATATAGGATTTTCCCATGCTAATGAGGAAAACAAAGCAAAAACCACTCTTATTGAGCAAGCTTACTCTAGTTCTTCACAAGAAGTCAAGATATTTACTATTGCTTTTCGGGGTTTAACATGTTTAGTCTTTACATGTCAAAACAAGTTTATCTCACCCTAATATTCTCTTTTTATTTGCTAAGTGCAAGGACAGACTTGACTAAACATCTTTTCCTGCATGCTATTGGCACCGCTTACTCTCTACTCTTCTGCTTTGCTTTAGACAGTGATTAGTTTGAGTTCTTTTCTCAAATTTCAGTGGACTGTTTGAGTTCTGTTTACAATAGCATGCGATTTCTAGTTCTCTGCCTGTGTAACTAGTACATCAAGCAAATTTTCAGCCCAGAAGAAAAAGCAAAGAAAAATTAAAATCCTAATGCTGAAGTCTAATGGTTTTATCTGAGACAACAAGATACAACTCCGGTGACATGGACTTCAGCTGCACCTATTTACATCCTATCATCTGTTTCACTTGGCTCTTTATTACTTCTAACAGGCTTAATGTTATAGTTATTTGTTTCAGTAAATCCCCGTTGATCCACAATAAATTGTGTTGGCCCCTATCAAGTTACCTGTATGAGAAGAAAGCAGCAAATAATGCTTAAAGGGCAGCAGGACAGGTAGATGGTTGATTATGCCCCTAAGCTGGCACTATTAGGCAAGCAGTTAAAATATTTTAAGAATTTCGAACGTGAGGGGAAGGAAAAAGGGGCATATATATTGTGGTGTTTTCTTTGTTTGGTAGTATACTTTTCTTTTCTCTGAAAGGGCTGGTAGCCAGGAGAGATGGGAGACTCTCGAAATTCCTTCAATTCATGTAACAGAATTTCTTCGAATGAGTCAATACCATAAATCTGATTACAATATTTCTTTAAGTCATTTTTTGAAATTTTGGTTTACCTATTCTGCTACTTCTCTTCTTCCTCAGGAAGGTTCATAACAGTGGTATCAAAGGCATGGGAGACCAAGGCCTTTGTTACTGTAAAAAAGTCAAGCACAGGTTGGATGGGGGTGAGGTCGAATGGCCTCATTGCGGTGGAGTTGAAGACAGATGGGATCTCAAATAGAATGTCTGAACCGTTTGAATGTGGATCGACTAAAAGCCACCATGGATCTATTGCCCAGAGTGGAGGAGAAGCTTACACTTTTGTTGGAATTATGGCTCCCACTGTGGAATGGTGACCTGCTATTGGAATAGTGGCTATACTATTGATGGCTCACTATTGGAATGGTGGCTATACTATTGAAAAGGTGGCTCACTATTGGAATGGTGGCTATACTATTGGAATGGTGGCTATACTATTGAAATAGTGGCTATAATCTTCCTATATAAACTCATCTCTTCCTCATTTGTTAATCTCCCACACATCACACATCTCTAAATGGAAGAGAAAGAGAGTAGGAGTGAAGGAAGAGGAGTCAAAGTGAGAAAGAAAGTGAGAGCAATTTTCTTGGAGTGTTCAATAAACACTATATTTTTCTCCTTTTAGTGAAGATGCATGACGGCCACGTGGAGTAGGCAAGTTGTACTTGACGGCATAAATATTGTGTGTCAGCAGTCTATTTATTCTTACTCCTCTCATAAATGCGGAAGATAGGAATTGTGTTATTTTCCCAATGGCGAGGTATCGAGCCTAGTTATGAGGAATTAGGATATTCTTAGTATGCTCTTGTAGTTGCGACGTGGCCCGATCTTCCACATCAAAAAAGAATATTTCTTAAACCTTATTTTTTCTGTCAATTTTCAGGCGAGGTTACTATTCACATAAATAGTGAATTTTGTGAGTAGTAAAGAAATTTTGTCGGCAGTTAGGTTGTTGTGAGGTGTTCCTAACACACGGTTGTTGGCTTGAATAGTCGGAAACAAATTCGGAGGTTCCCGGTCGAGAGGACGATGGCGGGCTCTCATGTGGAGGAGGAAGGTGGCGAGCAAGAATTACGGGGTAGGACTGCGGTCCTTCTACACGGGGTAGGAAGGTCAAGTCTCATGATGTCATTTCTAGCCTTGAGGACCCGATTATTCGGGCTAAGAGTTGGGTCAATGGTAGACACGAAGGGGATGGACTTTTAGACAAAGCATGGAAGGCTGAGTGGAGGATCTCCAGGTGCGGATCCAAAACCTTCAACGCGAGGGGGATCTGGCTTCGTCGATTCATGCGGTGTCACCACGAGGAGTTAAATGACTTTTCAAGACGGGGTCTTGGTATGCTCGCTAGCTTGGAGTCGAAATTGGAGTCACGACCAAGCATGAAGAGAGAGAAAGGCGAGGCAAGAAGGTGGCCGTTTGTAAAGATAGCATTGTCGGCTCGGGTTGCCAATGCATCACGAGGCACGAGGTGGAAGTGCCCAAAGCCAAGCACGTTCAGTGGAGCAGCGGGATGCCATGGCGATCGTAGAATCCTTGATAAATTACAAGGAAAGCATGTCTTCTAATAAGCGAGGCCTCGAGGTTAGCCACGGCTCGGGTGGGGAGAAGGGTGTCCCAGGGGTTCAGAGAGGCGACTACGGCACGAATGGGGGAGAAGGGTGCCCGTGATCTTGCCGAGGAGCATGGGACGGGCCAAGGTGTCTTGCACTAGGAAGATAAAGGCAAGCGCGAAGCAACTTGAGTGTCTACACCAAAGGCGGAAATTAAAGCTTCCTATCTGATGGTCGCATTTGACTGAGAATGTCCTAAGAGGAAAGCACTTTCGATGCCTTATCGAGAAAAGTGAGAAGGCGATAGAGGATGCGCTACGGGTTCCGTGCCAGATGATAGGCGTCTCGAGTCATGCCCTGGAAAGCTGATCGCGAGGAAGCGAGGCGGAGCGGGTTGGTATTCTCGGACCTGAAAGTCTTAAATGCGGCAATATTCACGCGTGAGGATCTCAGCGCGGTGGCGGTGGATGGGTGCGGAAGACTGATTTCATTGCATTACTATCTCGTGATCAAATGTAGTGGTTGATACTCAGTTGGAAATCACGAGGGTATTGTGATAGTTCGGGGTAGCGGTGTCGGCGTGAATAGGTTAGGTATCTCGATGACAGACTTCCGAGGGGTATTTTAGGAGTTTGGTGGCTGCGCCCTGCGTGTAGGGTTGCCGATCGGTGAGACCGCCGGTGAGATATAGTTATCGGGACCAGTGCGATTGGAATGCAGTGGCGGTGGGCCGTTGTGGATGATGATGCGATGCGGGGGTGGTGGTGGTTCAGTTGGTAGAGTTGAAGATGAATCTAAGGGGTTCCATTGCTCTCGATTTTGCAGTGCATCCAGGTGGCATGAAGATGTATAGCGATCGTCGTCGATTTTCGGGGTAGTGAAGGGGAACGTTGGAGACTTTTGTGCGGAATTGTCGCATTATTACGATCGGTGAACGCTAGAAGGCTGATGGGGCTACTCCGGGCTTTGGAGGTAGCGGGTGAAGTGGGACGCGTCACGATGGACTTTGTGACCCGCCACGCGGACATTTGTAAGGGGCATGGCGGTGTGGGCCGACTCACCGTCGACACATTTCTTGTCTGGACCTTACATTTGAGAGTTCAGTATGTTGTATATACGAAATTGTCGAGTTATGCCAGGTGTCAGTCTGTCATAACCGGTTGGATCCCGGTTCACGGCTCGGTTTGGAGGAGTTTCGGGCGTAGGGCGTGATGAGGATAGGCATAGTGTTTTCATCAGTAGACAGACCAGACGATCAGAGGACTATCGGGTTGGACATCTTTGTGAGCATCATCCTAGACTTGGTGGATGGATGAGCACTTGCCCATGTGAGTTGTCGGTAGTATCTGGATGGCGCATGTGAGACCGTGTGGGAGGCCATGTAGATCTCAGGTTTGTTCCGGATGGAGGGTGGAGACCCTCCATGGGTCGGTTGATCGAGGATACCTCGGAGAAGGTGGTGGATCACGGAAGTTGACACTTTCTGCATTGAGCTGAAACGGCGAGCGATCGACACGGCGCATGAAGGACACGGTTCCTCTGCGAGAGGGCGGATGGGATTGGTATGGTATGTCACCGTATGGTTGATTGAGGCACGGCGGGGCATGTTATTTTAAGCGGGCGGATGAGGGCGCCTTGAGAGGCGGGAACTGGGCGGAGGATCCTGTGGTGAGAGGCGTGGGATGGGGATGTCGACGGGGGTGTAGTGCGTGCGGAGACATGCCACTAAGTGAGTGGTGCTAGAGTGATTGAGATGCAGCCGGGTATCAGCCTTGTATGAGTCTTGGCGGAATGTAGCGGAGATGGCCTTGAGGCAGGCCTTGGCGTGAGCTTAGCCCCGCTTGAACAATATTAGAGACACCCTTGAGCAAGAGGTGAGCGTAATCTGCAGACCAGCGTCTTGGTGTAGTGTTTCTGTATTAGGTATGCTAGAGGGCCATTGAGATACGGACCTTGAGCGGTGAGAAGCGGGTTGCTCAGACGGATGGTGCTCGGTGTACTTAGGGAGTGTTAGCAAGCTGAGGCAATTTGTTATAGAGCGGCGAGTGATAGCAGCGCGGGAGGCGACCGTGAGTTAGCGCTGAGCAGGCGTGTCGAGAAGATGCATTGCGGGGGTTAAGTGGTGGTGCCTTCTCGAGATCTAGGCGTTCGACATGTGATGGGCGTATAAGAAAGTCGGGACAATCAGCGAGAAAGTTGATGGTGATGCTGATCGCGCGGGTTCAGGCGCGCGCGTTGAAATTTGAAAAGTAGTGTGGCGATTGGTATGCCGGGGTGACGCGGTTGCTGTGTGGTTGGCGCTACCGCCAGGTATCCAATGTCTCAATCATTCTTTACCTGCCTCTAATACAAATCGGCTTCGTAAATCTAAGGTAGAGCACATGGAACAATGAATAGAATATAGGAGATCTCGTATATCCATAATTAGCCAAGTACAAAATTCACTCTGTCCAGCTTTCTCAAAAATAATAGAAAAATGTTATATATTCTGATACATCAATTCCTCAGCCTCTCGATGACTCCATTCATGCTGACTTCTCCTTCTTGTTGAAGAGAAGGCGGGATATTCTTAGAAGCGTTGGGGGTTTGTTGGTATGGATAGTCGGTGAGAGTTACCAGCTGGGGCGTTGATGGATCTCGGATATGCATGCGGCGGGGTACTAAGACCTGAAGCACTTTGTTTGGTGGAATCACGATACTAGCAGTGTTGTGATCTTGATTCATGATGTTGACATCGGAAAGGGAGCACTATAGGGTATGTCATATCGATCTTCACTGTTGGAGTTGGGGGTTCTCAATTCTTGGAGAATATTGTGTACCAGTATGTGTGTCTTCTTAACATCTGCAATGTGTGATGTAATAAGTTCTTTCTCTCTCCTGTTGAAATGAGAATATGTAAGCTGTCCGCAGTAATCAAGGCGAAGTGACGTTGATAAGTGGTTGTGTTGTTTGATTGGCACGAAATAATATCAAGATAAGGAGGACACTGCATTGATAATTAATGACGATTGAAATGGAGTCTTCAGTGGGGTGTTGGAGTATGGCTTCCATATTGGGAATGGTGGGCACTCTTGTGGAATGGTGGTATACTATTGAAGGTGACTCCTTTATTGAATGGTGGTACATCTTATTGGGTGGCTCATTGGAATAATTGGCTATACTATTAGATTGTGGTATCTTATTGAGTAGTGGGTATGTCTTCTTATATAAGCTAAATATAACCTCATTTGTAATCATCCTCATCTCATCCCACTCATCTATACATCTACAAATGGAAGAAAAAATAAAGGGAGTAGGGTGAAGGAAGAAATTGAAGTGAGAAGAAAATTGAGGCTTTGTTTTTCTTGGAGTGTTGTAAATATATATTTTCTCCTTTAGTGAAAAGATCTGCGGCGAGTAAGGTAGGCAAGTTTGTCTTTAGATCTGTAAATATTGTGTGTCAGCTTAGTCATTTATTCTTACTTCTCGTAAATGCGGAAGATGAGGTGTGTTATTTTCTGACAACTTTCTCTAGTTAAGTCATCAAGTGAGAATATTAAAGTCGGTGTCTTCGGTCCTTCCCTTACGGTGAAATCTCTACGGATTCGATTCGCTCGGCATCGAGGGAATTAGTAAGGGCAAGGTGGGAGGAAGAACTGCGGTGATGGATACCTGTGGTGAGGGACCACTGTGGCGAGCTTGGTGCTAATTTTTCGGCCATGACCACAGATGGCGAGTTGTGGCCGGGCGGTCTTTGAAATCGTGTGAACTACCGTCAGTGAAGGCTTTGTCGCGTTTGTGGTGTGCCTGGGGTATTATTTCAGCCGTGCAATACGGATGGGGCAAAGTTCGTGAGTGTCAGGGCCTTCCTTACTTCGCACATAGAAGATTAAGTGGAAGAATACCCCAGAATCAATTGTGCTATAGAAATCCTCACCAGAATTGAGGTGAGTGCAGTTGGCGTTCTGGGGATGTGTTGCAGCCGTTGAGAGGGGTGTGTGGTGCCTGGGATGACCGGTGGGATGGTCCTGGGAGGACATCGGCCCAGCCGGTTGGGACCCAGGTGGGGCTATCACAGAGTCAGCAGAGGTGTGGGGCAGGTCGAGTTAAGGCCTGGCGGTGGGCCTGGTGGGCCTGGACATCCTGCCTGATAGAGTCCATCACTGTTGGTTGGCCTCTCCACCAGAACCTCCACCTGCTAATCAAACCCATTCTGTTACTCGCAAGATGCCTCAGCTCATAAGACCTCAGGTGCAACCTAACCCTCCTTCCAGTGCGACAATGAAAATTTCAAACATAAGATGTCACTCAAAAATGGATAAATATATCATTCTGGGACTCAGTCTTCGGTATCGAATCAGAGTTGAGATGGGAGAGCAAATGGAACCAATCGCTGACTAGCGGGCCGTGAACTCAAATCAGGCTCTCCTCATCGTTATCTCTCGTCTGTGTAGGCTGTCGACCTTATCCGAAGTACAGGGCAAATGAGCTAAGATGTGGTGGCGGCTCCTCGGTTTTGGAATACCTGCGGCACGCCAGCTTAGCGTTCAGGTGATGGTATTCGATGCGTCGACCCAATTTGGTGGTACCAGGTATGAGGGCGAAGTGAGCATAGGGTGTGACGGCGGTGAGTTGTCTTGTCTGGAGTTTTGGCTGGTCTGCTGATTATATTGGGGAGATCGGTAATCGCGGGATGTCGATGGTTGTACCTTGGGAGAATCGCCTACGCGGGTGGGGACGTGGCGATGAAGTTCGTTTAGGAAGTACAAGTGCGTGGGGGACCGTTGTTGTGTGAAGAAGTCTCCATGCGATCCATGGTGCGGACCATCCAATGATAGGGCTGGTATCCTTCATGGACTTTGAATGATACTCTCTGATTGAGGATGGGGATCCTTATGGTTGAGGACTGTATCAAGCCCAGCAGCAATGGCCAAATTCTTTGGGAAATTTTGAACATATTTGGCTCGACGGAGTTATCTCGGAGCGGGGTGTGATCATGCCATTGTTGGCAGGGGACTTCGCACCTCGGTAGACCATACCAATACCCTCGGTTGAAGAGAGATTGGCGTTGGTTGCAAAATACTAGCGGCGGGGATCATCGACCAGCATACTAACCTTCTCGACCGGTTCTGGGGCGTCAGTTTGGTGGTTATGTGTGGATCTTAGGAGTCATGTCGGGCCGTCACGACGATTCCTGTTCATGGTGAACTTTAGATGAACTCATTGATTTCTTGTCTTCAGCAAAATTGATTTAAAGTATGAGTTTCTAGCTATGCCGAGCAGCAGCTCTTGAGGTTCAAATCACTCATGACGATGTTTGAAGTTCCTCATAAATTATGATGATATTCTTGGCGACATCTCATCCCTCTGAGCCCTCATGGTGCATACTAATCTGCAACATATTTTCCACTTTGTTCTGTAATACTACAACATCAAAGTGTGTTCTCCAAGCAAAAGCAGGATTGACTACCTTGGCCACATTATTGACATTGATGCTAAGGCGTGATCTCGAAATTCAGCTGCGGTCAGATGACGGCCAGCCTTCAAACCTTAGGGGTTTACGTGAATTTATGAGTTTAACCAGCTATTATAGGAAGTTTATATTGCAACTACAATTCCCTTAGCTGACCCGCGTACACAACAGTTGAAAAAGGCGGCTCCAATGGAATGGAAGTGTGACCTCGCCTTCGAAAACTAAAGAGGGTCGTGACTAGTCTACAGTTAGACATACCCAGTTTTCCCGAAAATTACGTGATTAAAACTTGTAAATACAGGATCTTGGATTAGGAAGTTCTGTTTGATGTACCAAGGCGGACAGTTTACTTTCTACGACTCCGAAAACTCAGCCTTCTTTGCCCATGCTAGGATCACGTCTATGAAGTGACTAACAGCTAACGTGTTTTGCTATTTAAAAATAGAGTCCACTTTATCATATTAGCTTGCCACAGTGGTAAAATTGATGATTAAAGTCTTCATTTTTATTAGAATAGCAATTGGTGAACAAAATACCATAAATGTTGTTGGCTCATACCATTGATGCACTTCGAAACCGAAGCCAAATGTGAATTTACATGTAAAGAAACCAATCGGTCTAATTTTGGGTTGATAGTCCGCAAGTACTCAAGGCGAAACTTAGTTTTGTAGCCACGCTGTTTCTTTTTAATGGTTCTTCTAACCATGTAGCTAGTGATTGGCTTGGTCATATCTTTATCTGTGATCAAACTAGTGCCAATGCATTTGTTATGGTTTGTTTTTTGATGTGTGCTCTCTTGGAACTCTATTTACGCCTTTTCACATTCTTGGAGGATGTTCTAAAGTATAGCGCGAAAACGAAGATCTTTGATTATTGTGATCATTAATCATTTACAATTCAAAATCTTTTATGATTGTCTCCTCTTGAATTTCTATCTCATAAAGTGTGTGCCCTTGGTGGTGAAACTAATGAATTCTTATCTTTAAGTTGTGTTTTCAAAGTGGTGAATTTGTTCCTATCTTCAGTATCGGTTTAAGATCCGATGCTCCAGTATGCAACTTCTCCATAGAGTCTGAGTTGAAGCGATACAAACTCATTTGTTGAATCCTTGCCTAGAGTCATCCAGCCCGAAGCCACTTTGTCCTTGACAACCTCCGCATGGATTTTGAAGAACTCGAAAGAGATGGTAGGCTGTTGACCTGCCACGGCCGACATCTGGGCTTCTCTGGCCAAAGGCCATTATCTACAAAGTTCTCCAGCAAGAGGAAGCCTCATTCTCGTGGAAGTTTGTTGTTGAGATCACATATGTGTCCTTATCTTGCTCAAAATTTACAATAGTCTGGTGGAGTCTATATGAGTATTAGGTAATTTCTACACATTTATTGCAAAAAGTTGCTGAAAGGGGATGAAAAAATGATGCAATAACCGTAAAAACATGATATGTCGGAAGATAACATGATAACTTCACCCCTCTGGGACCTTCAAACTCTGCCAAATCTGATCGGTATGGGATGACGTCTTATGGATTTATAAAGGAGATACCTAAAATCAAGGAGGTGAGTGCCACATTTGGTGGTGGTGGACAGGTTGACCAAATATGCTCACTTTGTAGCACTAAAGCATCCCTTCACTGTTGTGACTATTGCCAATATTTTTATTCAAGAAGTGGTTCGCCTGCATGGCATTCCTCGGTTAATTATATCCAACCGTGATCTGATTTTTTATGAATTTGTTTTGGAGGGAATTATTTTTGTTACAAGGATCTGAACTTCACCGAAGCTCAGCCTACCATCCTAAGCAGGCGGGGCAATAATTGATCGATCAAGTGGAGACATACCTCGTTGCTTTGCATCTAACAAACCTTCAGGATTAAACAATGCAGTTGATGCAATGAAATCTCATTACAATAGCGTTCTCAGGCTGGAATGACACCTTTTCAGGCTCTTTATGGTCGCCACGTGCCACCTTTGGTCCGCTATGAGCACGGTTTAGCTGTTAGCGCATAGGTTTAGAATCAATTGGTGGCTCGGGATACAATTTTGTTGGAACTTAAGGGTATACAAGCTGAGTCGTGATACCCCATGGGAATCTCAATTTCGCATTAGAGCTTTTGTTTTGTGAAACTGAGGCCTGCGACAAACATTATACATGGTCTGATTAAAAAACTTGCTCCACGTTATTTTGGACCATTTAGGTGTTGCAGCATTGAGTCAATCACGCCCTATCAACTAAAGTTTGACTTCTGGCTGCAAATCCGCAATCTTTCCCTTATCTCAAGCTCAGTAGCTCATTGTGTGTTGATCAGTAGAAGAATCTCAATGGGTCTTCCTCTCATAGCCCCTTCCATGTTTGTATAATTTTCCTTGTATTGTTTTCTTTCCTTGTACATTCCCTCTTACTACCTTTTTGGTTATACTCTATCACATATATACAGGCTTACATCAATTTATACATTCAGTAATAAGAAAAATGTTCTTTTCTTGTCATATTCCCATAAATCTATCAAAGTCATAGTTAAGTTTTGTGGTGTTTTTCGTTTCCGACCCATCTGGCTAGAGCGCTTTCGGCGACTTTTCCGGCTGACCCTCTTTTTTAATGACGGAGAAGGTTGATGAGATCTTCCTAAGGCGGACCTCGATGGACATACCTCAAGACACCTTTACCATTGGAACTTTTCCGTCGGATCTTCTCCGTCGAACCTTCTCCGTTGGACCTTCTCCGTAGACCTTCCGCATTATTGCCTGACGTAGAACAGCGCCAGCGACTCAGATCACGAGTACATATGTAACAAGCTTGGTGCATATGACCTATATGCTCCAACTTGAGGGGGAGTGTTGAATAATGTAGAAGGAATGTCCAATGGGCCTTAGATCTCTATTGCCATAACATATAATTTACCCTTATCCAGTTTCTGTATACATTTCCTTCTTGGTACCTTTTGGTTATACTCTCTCCTGTATATATACATAGGGCATGTATCGGGTTTATACATCCATTCAATAAAGAAAAGTATTCCTTTTCTTCTCTCACTTCATAGTGGCATGAGTTATTCATCCATTCCCCACCACTTAACCTCGGACTGGGTTATTTAATTCGGGGGATTAGTCATGTCATCATGGGACAAGGGAAGGTAGTTCATCTATTTTGGAAAGACCCTACAACTTCGGGGACTCTGGGAACCACACAGAATAGTTTAAGCGATGGTTTCCCGACTTTAACCTTGAAGACGGGTTAGACTTTGGATGGCGGAGTAATGTTAAGCCCATCCCGAGTTACCTATGTGAGAAGAAATAAGCAAACGACAAAGGAGGGCAGCAGGACAGGTAGATGGTTGATTTATGCCAAGCTGGCACCATAGGTAAGTAGTCAAATTTGCTTTTCCTAAATTTGGACAATACAGGGGAAGAAAAAGGTACTCTCTCTTAGTGTTTTTCTTGTTGCTTAGATATCTTTTCTCTAAAAGCTGGTTTAAGAGAAGATGAGGACTCGAAACTCTTCAATTCATAACAGAAAATTTCTTGGATGAGTCAATACAGCACTGGTACAGTTTTGTTTGCTGGATTCTTTGAGAATTTGGTTTACCTATTCTACTACTTCCCTTCTTCTCTTAGGAGGTTCCTATAGAATAGCTTCTAGTACTTACATACAATATATTTTGCTTTCCCAGTTAATTGCAAGCTCGTATTTTCTGTTTGTCCTTATAGAATTAATATCCACTAGCTTCTATCTAGATGAAAGCATTCCACAAACATTTTTAAACAGTTTGAGAACATTCTATATTCTGGCACTCTGAATTCTGGATCATGCACGATTACTCTTGCATGTTTTCAGGCTAATTAGCTTTGCAGAATATCTCTCATGAAAAATTTTACTTATCAAATCATGGTGAAATTAAGTTTTACTAAAGTAGACTATCACTAACTTTGAAGTATAATTTCAGATTTTAAAGTTTATAAAGACTACAAAGAATTATTAGTATTTTCGCGCAGCAAACAAATTATCCTCTTTGTCTAAAACATCTAGTCTACAGTGGTTTCCCTTTCTTTTACCTTATAGCTAAGCTTATCAAATGGAATTATACTTCACCATCTCATGCCCCACTCAAATTGCTTAAACATTAAAAGTCTCAAGGGCACTCATCTAATGCAACTCAGTAGCTTAGTTGGGATCCTTTTTATCTTCATACCAAATATGCACTTACTATAGTAAAAGGTTATATTAAGAAAGGAGAGGGCATGAAAAACAGCACCTAAATTATATAGGGTATACAATGGGTATAAGTGGCACAAAATGACCAGAAACATTAAACAAAACCAGCACCCCTCAATTCCTTCTCCAATCATAAAATCTACATAAAGGACCTTCAATCATAAAAGCAATTATACCACGCATCAAAGGTGCGAAAGTAGATTTAATCCTATGGACAATATTTACCTCATCATCAAAAAAGCTCTATTATTTCTTTCCTTCTATACAATCAAGAAAAATTATTACAGGAGTGGCTAATCAATCCTTTTCCCTTTCTAAAGAACTGTATGCCAACTGAGAAACAACCTTTCACTATAGAGGGAGATGGAGTACACCAAAGAGAAAAAATGGTTTCAAACAACTAGATCTTATCACAACGGGTAAAAATGTGGGCCACTTGATTCCTCCCTCCTCCAAGATAGGTAACATCTAATGTGCTTACCCAACCTCTCCTTGAACATAGTTCAAAGTTAAAATTGTGCTCCAAGTAGCCAGCTAAATCAGATCCACTTTTGGAGGCCTACAACTAAAATCACATTGATTAAAATCCACTTTCTTTTTCCGCTCCAACTCTTTGTACAAACCTTTGGCCAGAAATTTACCTCCTTTGCCCCCTACACAGATTGTCTTCTCCTGTTGGACCCTTCTCCTTTTGCCTCATAAGAAACTGCTCACAGGCTCCATTTCCCAATTGTTAAGTTTGAAGAAGCAGGTGCATGAATATCTCTCTGTATAGCTTACACCCCATTCAGAACCTCAGTTTATAGGTTCAAGGCTCTCTATAGGCCTTTTCTATATCTTTTTATCATGGATTAAAATTACAGAAATATCCAGGAAGTATGACTAACAGAGATATAAGAAAAAATAAGCGAAAAATTCTGTAGACTAGGAAAAAACCAAAACTAACAGGAAATATAAAATTAAAAAATGTATAACACTATAACTGCATGTTTACCCATAAGGGAATCATTGCTGGAAAGTTGAAGGGGCAGATCCCAGCACAAACACCAGAGTGGCTCTCTAATGCTGAAAGTATCAAATACACCTAAACACATTTCAGAACCAACTCCTTGCTTAGGTTGCCATTCCACATATATTCACCACCTCTACAACAGGAAACCCAACAATTAAGAACACTTCATTTTCCACTCTAAAAATGTTCTCAAATGACAAATGAATACAGGAATGTTCACCTAAGCCCACGAGGGACACATCACCATGTGTCAACTAATGTTTGTGTGTTTAAATAAATAAATATTCATGGCAAAACATCAGAGCAACGATAAATAATTTTCAACTAGTAAGAAGTATAATAGAGAAAAATTATAGCAATATTCAAGTTGTATACTTACATATCTCTGAATAAGTTCCTGGAAGCTTAGACATGATCGCTGACAGGTTTATAGCAGTATTTCTCCATGCTGGAAGAAACTTGTTTTGCTGCCCAGATACAGCAACCTTAGACTCTTATTACTGGATTAAGGACTTACGAAACAACTTGTTGTGTTGCCCTATAAAACAATAATAAATCAATTACTGCATAAATCTTGGACCCCATTCAAATTTAAAACATTTCACTTACAGGATTTAAAACATCAATGGATCTCACTGGACATGAGTCCACAAAACTGCCTCCAATGAGATTGGGAACCCTCTGATACAAATTGAAAAATGAGATATACAGCCATAACAAAACCCAGCAAAAAGAGAGATGAAGTCAAATTCAAGCAGCATAAATCTAAAGTATGCTTGTTTGCTGAAAGAGAGGAATAAAGAATGGTTATTCAATTGTGCTGTTCATTTAAAAACACCCTAAAATTTGGAATTTTGCCATCCACTTTTGCAGCCTCTTTTGAAAAAAAAAAAAAAACCTCTCATTTTTTGCTTTTAAAAAATAATATTTTCATTTAAAAATTATATGTGAATAGTGAAAAAGTATCTATGCTTTTTGAAAAGCAAGAAAAAATATTTATGTTAAAAGGAATCAAGTGGTGTATTTTTTTTACTATAATTCTAAATAGAACTTAATGGTGTTAAGCGTTGATTATTATTTGTTTTTCTAATACTTCATTCCTATTAAGCATTAATCAGCAAAGAAAATTTTCATAAAAAAAAATGTAAAAGAAAATTAATGTTAAAAGAGCAAAAAGTATATACTAGTTATGAAATAATAATAATAATAAAATAAAACAACCAAAAAGTATGCAAGAAATTGCTTTCAATCAAAAGTTAAAAAACAAACAAACAAACACCCTAAATCTTAAATTTTAATTTTTATTGGATAACTAATTTAAGTGAATTTAATGATTTAAAGACCCAAACAAACAAAAACACAATATTTAAATCACAAATTTCTTGTCTTTCCCTCATTTTCCTCAGCAATTAAACAGGAAGTTAAAACATAGATTATCAGTATTGTTCCCTTGCACTTTTTTATTTCCAGAGAAAATGATCCATCCAGGGTTTTACCTAAAGTATGTTACCACAGTGGAAAATAAAACCATTAACAAATTACTCATTCCCGCTCCTGACATCTTCCAATCCGACCAAGCACCGCCTAGTGAATGATCGGATTTAAAGGAAAACGCATGGCGAAGGAATCGACGAAAAGTATCAAAGCAAACGGAACTTTATGCAACCCAAAATTGTAAGCAGCACAAAAATCAAATCTATTTTCCTGAGAAATCATCAATAGGAACCATTTCCCTTCGAAACAAACAAAACGTTTGCAATATTAGACCTTACCGGTGGGTTCTGCTTCGAAGATGGCTCAGCCGCAGTGGAGAAACGAGAGTTTCCCAAAGCGAAGATCTCAGGCCTAAACGACTTGAAATTTCTCACTGTAAAATCACAAACAACCAATGCCAATAAACAAGAATCCAATTGATAATCCCCATCCTCTGTTTGGTTGCCGAGAAACAGCAAGAAAAAGAGGAAAAAACTTGAAGAAAAGAATTAGGTTGATCAGTTCGATGAGAGATTGCAAGCTGTACGTCAATTTACTTCTGGGCAACCAAAAGGACTTGAATAGTAGAAATTCAGAGACCTCTTTGAATCGAAATCCTCAACATGACTGCTGACTTCGATCAGCCGCGCAGAATCTCTATAGAGACTGTCAGCAGCACACGCCGGCTGTGTAGCGTATATGTAAACGAGTTTCGGCCAAATATGGTTATGGCCATCTTAAAAATAATACAAATTTGGACTGAGTGGCCATGTGGATAAATGCTGTCATGGGCTTGTCGGCTTCTTCCTAATTTTCTTTTTGTGTTTTGAACGGTTTGTGCACATAAAAAAATATCTTTGAATCATATCATATTTAAATTAATTTTTCGTATTTGGATAAATCATAAAGGTAATAAAGCTCAATCATATAACACATATATATTCTCAGGGTTTGAACTCAAAATCTCTTTTTAAGCTATAAGAGATCCAACGATCTCACTTATATATTTGATAATATGACCATCATTTTTCATCGTTTTCTTCAAATAAATAAATAAATAAATAAAAAACCTGCATCTTATTCTTTTTCAAAAAAATTTACCTATTTAAATCTTTATGGTTATGATGGAAAGCCCTTATTTATTTTACTTTTTAACAAAATTTTAATTTTCTTTTAGCTTTTTCCACTCCGCTTTCTCTTTCCTTTCTTATCATTATTGGTTTTCTTTTTTAAAATTTCTAACCTTATCCATTTTTTCTTCTAAAGCCATTAGAGGCAACAATAAAAATGGAATTCAAATCACATTTTTGCAAAAAGAATCCTTTAATTATCCCTATAAATTAGATAACATTAAATTCCACGATAATTTGCATGGACATTATAAGGGACATTTTAATGTTATCAATATTTTGATAACATTATAACATAATTTTAATATAATACCACAACAAATTGTGTCATCAAGTTTTTTTATTCATTTTGCCTGGATTAATATATATATATATATATATAGCATATCTTAGTAATTAGTGAAGATGCTTTAATAACATATCTTATGAGAAATCATATTCCAATGTGTACATTTCCTATTCAATGGATGATATCTTCATATGTACATATACTGTTGTTCCCCTATCGATCAAAAATAGATTAAGTGATTAATAAAATTCTTTTTAATTTTGTAATAAAATAATTTTAATTGTTATATTATACAAATGGAACAAGATTAGAATATTTCATTCATATCTCTTGCTAAAAAAATTGGGGAAAAAATTTCTTAGTTAAAATCAACATTAAATACAAAATTTTAAAATTTTAAATACAATTAAACTTTTTTTTTTAACAACTAATTACTTTGTATCACATCATAGTATTATGTTCCTTATAAATTTGTTCATACTAGGATTCGAGCCATAGGCCTTTCCCCTCCTTATAACAACCTGAGCTTTTAACCATTTGAGTTAGGTCTTATTGAAAAAATACAATTAAACTTAAATATTGAAAAACATAGTAATTTTAAAAAAGATTATCAATGTAACAAATAGCAATCCGACCTATCGTGGAAGTAAACCCTTGTTGCTCCTCATTTTCTCCCATCTTGTTCTCTTCTCACCCTTTTTCCTCAAGCAATGAGAGGTGATTTTTTTGGTTAGCTTGAAATCATCCTTTTACATCTCTTTTTGTTATTTTATTTTTCAATAAAGTGGTTTTTTCACACACATATAAGTTTTTAATGTGTTTTTTTTATGATTGTGTCATCGTCTTGTTGAGGCATGTGGTTTGTGTCGTCTTAGTACTACAAGTTTGGTTTTTGTTATCATGTTACGACTTTTACTTGTGGCTATGGGTAATTATTGAGATATTGACAATATAAAAACATCAAATCCCAATCATATAGTTATTGATATCTTCTTGTAGTAGAGTCATGCGATATTATAGTCATTATAGTATTATCAAATGTGTAGATTTTGAGTTGATTTATTATGTTATTAACCTAGATATTACATCATTCTCTAGAGTTTTTAACAAATTTGATTATGTGTTCCTATATAATGTATTGTTAGTTTGAATTAATAAATTTATTATCTTTAAAAAGGAAAAAATATATGGGTGTGAAGCTGTAAAAAATATACTTAAAAATCATAAAATAAAAAAAATGATAGTTATTATAGCTGATTTTGTTCTTTTTTTGAAAATTGTTTTTTGTTCTCAAAAATTAGAAGAATAAGAAAATAGGGAGAAACGTTTTGTTCCTATTTTTTGTTTGTCCTAACAACACTGGAAATACAAAATGTTGTTTTTTAAAAACTATTCTTAACAATAATTTAATCACACATGCCCTTAACTTTACTATTTTGTTTCCTCTAATAACGACAAAAGCCTTGAAAATGGGCTTGTTCGTTCACACTTCTTACAGTTTAAAACTGCTTATAAAATAATAATAATAATAATAATAATGTGAACAAGAAAATACAAAAATCAAGTAAATTTATGAAAAATATAAAGGATTAAAAAAATAATAACAGTTTTTAGAAAATACTAAAATTGTAATCTCTATGTTTTCAAAAATTATTTTTAATAACAGTTTTTTTAACTGTTCAAATTTTTTAGTTTTAATTATAAATTTTAAAAATGAATATGAATTATGATTTCAAAACATGAAGATTAATTTACGATTATTTTAAAAAGAAATTTATCGATGTAATTTGATTAAAACAAAATTGAATTACTTTGAGACTAAGCATGACATATATAAAGGAGTTTATGGCTTATATAACATGTGCTAAACATAACACTCCACTACTTTAGCTGTATAATAATTTCATCATAAGTAATTAAGAGCCAAATGGGACCTTGTATTGCAAACGATGGTTGTTTGATGGAGGTAAGAAATTGGAAAAACGAACCGACTGTAGCCGATGAGACGCCCAAATTTGAAGTTACGGCCTGCAAAGAAAAACAAAAGTTAAGCTGAGGCTTGTTTCAAAACACTGTATTTAAGAATTTTATTTCCTGGGAATTCAACAACTTTTCAGAGAGTTTCTCTGGATAAAAAACAGCATAAAGAGAGAGAGAGAGAGGTATGGAGGAGGATGATTCTCACCGTATTTCACAATCAGCAGAGCTGAATTTAAGAAAACGATTATAACTGTTGGTTCAGAATTCAATCTGGTTGGAATTAAGCTGAAATTTGAGACTTTAAACCACGTAGCTATTGAAGAGAGAAACTGTTTATCAGATTTACTGAAATTTTAAGCCCAAGGTGGTGTTTGTTTTTCTTTAATATTAAATAAACTTTTGAGAACATCTGAATAGGATTTAATAGCGTTAGAGTATTAAGTTGTTTGTTTTAAATGTTAGTAGTGAGTAAGGATAATGATAGGCGTATTATTTTGAGTTTAAGCGCCATTTTAATGGGATGAGTTTGATTTTCTTATAATCGGATTTTTAATAGGTTTGGGTTTATTTTCGATCGAAACTTGGGTTAGTGTTATTTACTCCTTGTAAAACTAGGAAAATTAGGAATTTTTAATGGTAAAATGTTAATAAAATAATAAATTGTCACTTAAGGGTTCGAGGAAGCCTAGAAAATCTCTAGATATCGGATGATGAAGCAGACAGTGCCAGATTCAAATTAGATATAAAATCCTGAGAAGTGAACCAAAAAGAAGTTTCGTTGAATACAGATAATGGGAATTTTCATAGTTTACGGGTGATAAGTTGTCGGTGACTCAGGGGGCGAGATTTTTACAAAAATATCGAAATCAATGAACTGGAAATTTAAGTTCATTTAAAATAAAGTAGCTGAAAAATAAGTTGTTTTGTGGCAAAAGGACCCGAATGAAGTAATATGACAGTATGCTCAAAAAATAATAATAAATAAGTCCACTTGATTATATTTCAAAAATAACTTTTTAATATTTTATTTTATCTTTTAATATAAATAATAATAATTATTATTATAATGTTTTTTAATAAATAATTTATAAAAATTCATAATATTTTATTTTATGAAAAATATTAATTTTAATATAATAAAAATAAAAAAAGCAAATATAAAAATTTAAAATAAAAATAAGAAACAAAATAAAATATAAAATGGGTGAGTTTTGAGAATTTTCCGTCGCGCCGCCTTGTTTAAATAATAGGCTGATTAGTGATTGTACTTCTCTGAATTCAGTAATGAAAACCCGGATGAATTTCGATATTTGATGAGGTTGGTTTTGAGATGCTGAATTCTAGTTTTCCCTATCAAGAAACAGTCATGAACTTAAAAGCGAATGACTCAGAAAATTCCAACAACAAGGCAGAAGGGGCAGAAGATAGTGAAACAAGTGCAGAGGGGTTAGTATTAGGGGTAGGGGTGCTAATGAAACGAGACAACTCGCGAGCTACTCGAACTCGACTCGGTCAAAGCTCGACCTTCGGCGAGGCTCGACTCAGGCGGCTCGACTCGAAATGTTAGCAGTCGAGTCGGTGACTCATAACTGACTCGAAAGGCTCGCGAGCTTCGAAAATATTTTGTATATATAAAATTTTAAAAATTTTAACTAAATTTGATATCTTTTACTTTAAGGGACGTCAAAAAATAACTATATCTACATTTTGTATTCTTAAAAATGTAAAGTTCGTTATTTATTTAGTATAAATATATTTGAAACCGTTTTAAGATTGACATCCTAATCTAATACTATTCTAATCATACATTACACAACTTCGAGTTACATTTGAGGGGAATTAGAGGAGAAAAGAATTTTACAACTTGAATTATAGATTAAAAAGCACGACTCCACTACAAGAAAAAATGTCATCCTTGACATATATTATGTTGACTTAACATAGTATATGTTAACATTGTCTATTTAAAATGAACAATTATGATATATTCAACTTATTTCTACTTTTAATGACATATATAAAGTTTATTGAATTATTCCGTGACTTATATGATATAACATTGATAGATAATTTATAAGTCAACATATAGTCAATATATTCATGTGTCTAAGGTAATTAAATAAAAGTAATATTTACAATAATTTTTTCATATGTGTATATCTTATTTACTTATTAAGTAGTATAAATTGAAGTGAAAATTTCAGTTTTGCTACTCGATTAATTTTATTTAATAAAATTTTTAACTATTTTGATATCAATTTAAATTCTATTATCAAATTGATTATTTTTTTACTTTATATCAATAAAATGAAATAAATTCTTATAAGCCATTTTTTATCCATTAAAATTAATAAATAAATAAATATTCTACAAATTAAGATTTTTATTTAACTGATGAAATGAAATCAACCAATAAACTATCTTTTATTTATTAATACTCATGAAATTAATTTCATAGTATATTTCTATTAAGAGTTGTGTTAATATAATATATTTTCATAAACTATTTTTATTTAGTTAAATTAGAAATCAACTTGTATTTGATTTTTAAAAAATTATTAATTTTTCATAATCTTGCAAATTAGATTAATATAAATTTAAAATTCATTTTGTATAAGGTATACAGTTTAAATCTGCTTTTATTTTTGTAAGTTAACATATAAAAATTTATATACTAGGAAACGATTTTATTCTATAAATTATTTATGGTAATTTTGAAATTTATAAAAACTATATTAAATTCTATAAATGGATTATCACACAACTAACACAATGTAATTTGGACCCTAAGATTAATTTTGATTAATCTGGACCAATGTTTACAACCTATCACCATTCATTTTCAACAAACCCTAATAGTACAAGTGCTTCTCTCCCATAACCGCTACCACTTATTTCCTTTTTCTTGCTTTTCTTTTTCATTCTCTCAATACCATGCCGCTTCACCAATCTCTAAAAATAATGTTACAAATGATGGCGTCCTTGCCATTCACGGATCACCAACATTTCGGTTGCAAGGTCTTTGTTTGTTTGGTAGTGCGAGATGGAAAGGATTGGGGGAGACGGGCATGGGGTGGTGTTGTCATGGTGGTCTTGGTAGGAATGGGTAGAATGAGTGCAAATGATGGTTACCCCGACCAACTGCGGTGAAGCCTAAAAGCAGGATCACGGGAAGTGATTTTGAAAGAGGATAGGAGGGATTGATGCATGGTCATTTGGATGAATGTATGTCATTTGCTTGTGTAACTCTACATGCAATCTAGAGGATGCGGATGATGAGGGTGATCAACGGCACAAGGGGAGAGAAATAAGCCTCTTAGCCCAGACCAGAATCTCACATCCCACAAGCTTCTTCTCTCATATAACAAGCCCTCAACTCTCTAGCTCATGGACTCTCAAAAGAGTCGGTTCTTGTGTTTTGCAATACATTTCTGCCTCTGACTTCAATTTCTGCGTTTTTTCTTGGTTCTTCAAGCTATTTTTTGTTGTTGGTTTCGGTTCTTGTTGTTTCTGTTGTTTTTGTAGCTTGGTGGTGCCATAGGTCATTGGCGTTGATTTTCTTGCAGTTAAAGGTCTCATCGACTATCGTTATCTTGATCTCAGGTAGATCGATCATCGATCGCTTCTCCTTGTTCCTAAAATTTCTAGGTATTAGGGATTTGTTTTGATTATGGGAATTGGATTGGATTTATAGGACGGTTGAGGAGTTCAAGAAAGGCCATGTCGATGTTGCAAACATTCTGAACATCCCTTATCTATTCATCACATCTAGAATTTTATCGCAATCTCAATTACGTTTCTAGTTTGCTTTGATCCAGAACATGGTAAAAGATGATATAGGTGTGGGTTTTAGGAAGGGTGAAAAATCCCGAGTTCTTGGAGCAGGTGATGTCTGTTTGCAGCAAGGAAGATCTTCTCATAGTGGTAATTATTTTTCATTTGATTTACAAATGTCTATCAATCATGAGAAATATTATCTATGATGAATTTATGAAATTATCTGTGAATTCTCAATGAAGGGTTGTCAAAGTAGGGTGAGATACCTTGTAGCCACATATGTTCTTGTCAGTGCTATAAGTTCATCTTCTATCTTTTTCTTGAATAATTTTCTTTCTTTCATATTATCTAGGAAAAGAGAAAATTTGAGGGTGGATGGATAAAAAATGGCAAGGTTTCAAGCATATGAGGACATGGGAAGAGGGAATTATACGGCTTGGGTGGCAAAGTCATATGCAAATCGTTGACTCTCCACTCATGGATTTTTTATGGCACAAAGAAATGTGTTTATGATCACCTTGATCACATAGTAGTCTTGCTTCCCAAGAATAAGAAAAAAATAAACGGAGCGTTATACTATTTAAGTCTTGTACGTAGAAAATTATCATGTGTATTTGTTTTGTGTTTCATATTTTTTTGCCCTTTACTCTTGTTGACTTATTAATCCATTGGTCCTGGCACATTTCATGGGAGAAAATAAAGTTTTTTTGTTTGTTTTGAATTATTCAACCATTATTCGATCACGGTTGTGATATAATATTAAAGTTATTGATTGTGTTTAAGGATGCACTCACGTTGCACGATTACGCACACTTGCAATTGAAGAGTTGAGCTCAAGTGTATATTGATTGGGGAGTCCGTGCCGAGCAACTTCCATTACAAATACTTATTGCAAGAAATATTTGGGAGGATTGACATCTCCTTGTGGCAGTGCGCTTGAGGTGTTACTACAAGTTCTATTACGATTATTGGAAATATTCATGTTTATAAATCCTATAAAGAAAATTCTCATGGCATATAATTATCTGGTTGCTTGTATAGCCCATACTTGTTAAGAAAATTCTTTGAATTTTAATAAATGGGCGGATGCATATATTTCTATTTTCTCTTTATTGTTATGGTGGTCATGTTTTGTATTGAGATTTGTTTGTTGATCAAATGTTAGTTGGACTAATAAACCATTTAATCTTTTAGATGATCTTCAAACTTCATTGTTCTCAACAACATGTTATTTGGAATAATCTTGAAACCCTTTTTTTTTATTAAGAACCAACCAAAGAGATGTGATCCTGATTCCATTGATATGTGAAGATAAGCACCATCTCTCCCTTTTAACAATTCACTTAAATGCAAAGCTCATCAATTCACAAAAACAACAGGAAAAACAACAAGAAACTGAAACCAACAACAAAAAATAGCTTGAAGAGCAGTAGATAAGAAAAACGAGAAATTAGGCGTATAGAAATGTATTGCAAAACAAAGGGACGGACTTTTGAGAGTCCATGAGCTAGAGTTGAGGGCTTGTTATGAGAAGAAGCTTGTGGGATGTGAGATTCAGTGGGTCTACGAGAGGAAACTATTTCTCTCCCAGCACAAGTTGATCACCCTCATCATCCGCATCCTCTAGATTGCACGTAGAGTTACACAAGCAAATGACATACATTCATCCAAATACCCAAACATCAACCCCTCATATCCACTTTCAAAATCACTTCCCGTATCTGTGCTTTTAGGCTTCTACTGCAGTGGTCGAAAATCCATCATTTGCACTCATTCCTATCCATTTCCTACCAAGACCACCATGACAAACGCCCGCCATGCCGGAGTCCCCCGATCCTCTCCATCTGCGACTCGAACAAACAAGACCTTACTGGCCCCGGAAATGTTAATTGATAAAAAAGTGAATGGCAAGGACGCCATCATTAGTAACATTATTGTTGGAGATTGGTGAAGGCATGGTATTGAGAGAGAATGAAAAAAGAAAGAAGAAAGAAAGGGAAGTGGGTAGCGGCGATGGGAGAGAAAGACTTGTAATATTAGGGTTTGTTGAAATGAATGGTGGGGATAGAGTTGTAAAATGATTGGTCGAGATTTAATCAAAGAATTAATCTTAGGGTCCAATTACATTAAGAGATTAGTTGTGTGTCTAATCCATTTTATAGAGAATTTAATTATAGTTTTATAATTTCAAATTACCATAAATAATTTATAGAATAAAATCACATTTCTAGTATATAAAAATTTTATATGTTAACTTACAAAAATAAAAGTTAAGATTTTAAATCCGTATACCATACAAATGAATTTTAAATTTATATTAACTTAATTTGCAAGATTGAAAATTAATAATTTTTAAAATCAAATACAAGGATGATTTCTAATTTAACACTAAATAAAAATAGTTTATGAAAATATATTATATTAACACAACCTAATAGAAATATACTTCATGAAATTAATTTCATGAGTATTAATAAATAAAAAGATAGTTTATTAAGTTGATTTCATTTGCATCAGTTAAATAAAAAATCTTAATTTGTAGAATATTTATTTATTAATTTTAATGGATAAAATGGCTTATAAGAATTTATTTCATTTTATTGATATAAAGTAAAAAAATAATCAATTTGATAATAGAATTTTAAATTGATATCAAAATAGTTAAAAATTTTATTAAATAAAAATTCACTTATAGTTAAACTGAAATTTTCACTTCAATTTATACTACTTAATAAATGAAATAAGATATACACATATGAAAAAATTGCCTTAAATATTACTTTATTTAATTACCCTTAGACACATGAATATATTGACTATATGTTGACTTATAAATTATCTATCAATGTTATATCATATAAGTCAGGAATAATTCAATAAACTTTATATATGTCATTAAAAGTAGAAATAAGTTGAATATATCATAATTGTTCATTTTAAATAGACAATGTTAACATATACTATGTTAAGTCAACATAATATATGTCAAGGATGACCTTTTTTCTTGTAGTGGAGTCGTGCTTTTTAATCTATAATTCAAGTTGTAAAATTCTTTTCTCCTCTAATTCCCCTCGAATGTAACTCGAAGTTGTGTAATGTATGATTAGAATAGTATTAGATTAGATGTTTGGACCTTTAAAACGAGCCCAAATATATTTATAGCTAAATAAATAATGAAACTTTATGATTTTTTAAGAATACAAAATAGAGATATATTATTTTTGACGTCCCCTAAAGTAAAGATATCAAATTTAAAAAGAAAATTTTTAAAATTTTATATCTGAAAATATTTTCGAGGTTTCTCGCGAGGCTTTCGATCGGGTTACGAGTTGCTCGACTACGACTTCGTTAACATTTGGTCGATTTCGAGCTTCAATTTCTGGTCGGTACCATTTCCAGTCGGCTTTGGCCAGAGTCAGTTCGAGTAGGCTCGCGGTTAATGCCGTTTAAATTTAGCACCCCCTACCCCTAATACTAACCCTCTTGCACTTGTTTCTCTCTTACATACTTGTTCTTAGATTTTAAGAGTCATTCGCTTTTAAGCTCATGACTGTTTCTTGATAGGGAAAACTAGAATTCAGCATCTCAAAACCAACCTCATCGAAATACTGGAAATTCATCTGGTTTTCATTAATTGAATTCAGAGAAGTACAATCACTAATCAGTTCTATTTATTTAAACAGGGCGGGGCGCGGAGATGGGAAAATTCTCAAACTCACCCCGTTTATATTTTATTTTTGTTTTTATTTTTATTTTAATTTTTTTTATATTTGCTTTTTTATTTTTATTATATTAAAATTAATATTTTCAGCAAAAATAAAAAATATTATGAATTTTTATAAATTATTTATTAAAAAACATTATAATAATAATTATTATTATTTATATTAAAGTATAAAAATAAAATAATAAAAAGTTATTTTTAAAATATAATCGGGGCGGGACTTATTTATTATTATTTTGGATACATGGTTCATATTACTTCATTCGGGTCCGTTTTTGCCACAAAACAACTTATTTCTTTTCAGTTTACTTTATTTTAAATGAACTTAGCCCAAGCCATTTCTTGACTTCCGAGATTTTTGTAAAAATCTAGGTCCACAGATCAGTGATGACTTATCGCGAGGAAAATCGGAAAAATTTCCGCTTGTCACCGATTCAACGAAACTTACGGTTCACTAGATTTTCTTGAGGAGCCGAATTTACTTGGCGCTTTATCAGATTTCATCATCCAGGTATCTAGAGATTTTCTAGGCTTCACGAACCCTTATGACAATTTATTATTTTAGTAATATTTACCATTTTGAAAATTTCTAATTTTCGGGTTTACAGATAACAATACAGACCGTTTCGGATTTGAGAAAATAAGCCCAAAACTATTAAAAATCGATTATAGTTAAACCAAACTCGTCCCGGTACTAAAAATGGGTTGGGTGAGAACTCAAAATATCTGATACCATTCTTGATCACTACTTCATTTCACCGATATTAAAGAAAGCAGCTAGCTTAAATACTTAATACTATTAAATATTATTCAGTATTAAGATAAAAAAAAATTCTATTTAATATTAAGTAAAAAAAACAAACGTCACCTAAGTATTTCTTTAAAATATATGCTTTTGTGGTCCCATAGTTATTGTACACTTTAAAAGGAATGGAAAAAGAAAAGAAAAAAGTGTCATTGAAATCCTTTATTACTTAGGAATAGAGAAGGAAAGAAAGAAAGAGAGAAATAGCATCAGTGGAAACCCAAAACATTTTTAATGGTATAATTATTTTAAACCTTGATCAACGTTACGTTCAATAGAATCAAGCCCAATGCCCAATCCAGCAACAATAGTGCAATTTATGATACAATCAACCAATGAATTATCACTTATTTATTAATTGATAACATTCATCAGTCGAAATAACTAAATTATGAATTAAAGTAATATAATATTGAATTATTAGAACTATTTTGATATTTATTTTAAATTCTTATATATGGTTTCTTATCTCATACATACTTTTTTTAAGAAAAAATACTTATTGATTCAAATTAGCAATATATCGATAGAAATATAAAATCAAAATCATTAAAAATCATAAAGAATGAAACAACATCTAGGTTTATAGCATAATGAATCGGCTTAAAGCCTAGACAATTGATAATGGAGCTTATATATTTGATATTACTATTGTGACTATAATACATATGATTCTAGTTTTACACCAAATTAACGATCATTAATTTGATTTTTTGTCGCTAATCAAATGTACTTTACTCGTCTAAATCTCTTCGCATGAAATAAATGTCGTATCCACGATGTGAAAAATAACGTTACTAAAGGCGGCGATGTATAAACGCCCTTATTAAGATGATATGTGCTTGTACTTATTTGTAAGAATTTCTTAATGTGGGACTAATATGAATTGAAATTAAGCGAGATTAGTTTGGTCTAATAAGGTGGAGATATGGATGCTGTCCCGATCCCAATATGGGGTTGGCTAGTGTGGGCCCGATGCGATCCAGACAAGTAATGAGGAGGGCCGTGGTCGATATACATAAATAGTGCTCAAGTCCCTCCTATGCTAATGTCTGCAGCGTTTTGACTCGCGTAGTCTAGAAAGCTCTTCTGCCGTGGGTGACAATCTCATTAGGCCAATGTTTTAACGAAGGGGATAGAGGAGAAGAACTTGAGTTCATGTTCGCAGACCGTCGCTAATTCCGCGTTAAGCATAATGGATTCCAAATCAGGTACGCGAATTGACAATTCTCTCCGTTATTGTGTTTTGTTTTTATTGCATGGTGTCCAAGGCGTACCATTTCGTAGTCTACATATGGTATCGAGCCTACCATAGTTTAGGCAAAGCATCGAGGATTAAGTTTTGTTCGAGAGGTTTTGTCCGGTTGAAATTTTAACATATGAAAGTTAAATTTTATTACATATTTGGAATCTACTCGTCGAGACGAGAATATTGATGGGTGGCACGTCGCGGAGAGCGGACGGCGCCACCACGCTACGGCGTTCGAGCCGTGGCGTCTCGGCCGTGGAAGTAACCCGTTTGATGATGTCATGCTAACATCGCCGAGGCGAATCAGTTGGCGGTTTTGACCGAATCCCCATTATTATTATTATTTTTATAACGTCTTTCATTAAAGGTAATTAATTAATTATATTTAAATTACCATTTTTTTTCATAAGCGTCTTTTCAATTAAGGTAATTAATTAGTATTTTTTGAATTGTCTGATAATAGATTGAGCAGTTATAATTAGCATGACATGTAATGTAAAAGACATGCAGCCCGTGTTTTTTAGATGCGACATTACATATAAATATAGTGAATGTGATCATAAGTTTATATGCTGGTATGAGAGATTTTCGAGTTGATTGGGTTGTGACCGCCAAAGTGGCGCCTTGTTGGGTTGAAAATATCGGTCTCGTATTGTGGTGGGATGTCTCTGTTTTATTCGCATTGATCATACTCCCAAAGGAGGTGATCTTGTGTTAGTTCATGGAGGGGTACATGTATAGCATGTGCTTGAGAAATGACTGTTCTTAGTGGTTCATTACCCAAAGATGGTGATTTCATGAACTTGCTATAACAACGATGATTTACGTTGTACTTTTGATCACAATTGTAACATAATCCTTTCTCCTGCTTTTCTTGGAGCTCTGCGGAAGTAAGGACATGGATTGATAAATTGGGTGTGGATAACAATGGCACTGAATTATATAGTATATGCGGTTATGGCACTGAATTATGTATTGTTACCAATTATTTTGTAGAACAAGTTTTGTTATTCGGGAAAAAATGTTTGATACCGAAACTTTTATTTTATTTTCATTTTTGATAATTATTTTAAAAATAAGTATATAAATATATTGAATGATTACAAATAAAATATTACATATAAAAAAATGTATTTTTTGAATACAATTTAAAAAATATTTTAAAATATTAAAAATAGGTTAAAAAGATTTTAAGTTTTCAAACAAAATTTTACCTTACAAAACATTATAAAACTATTTCAAAAAATACTTTTGGAAATATCTGTCAAATATCCCATATTTTATTCATATTTTATTTTATTTTATATTTTCTAATATTTTTTAAACAAAGGTTATGCATATAGTCAAATTTTACATATATGGTCGTCCCAAATGCCCAAACCCTACACACTCGAATTGGTTGAAGCCGGCAAGTTGCAAATAACAAACTCATTTCATCATTGGCCTTTCCTTAGCAGGAGAGTTGGGACTTGGCCGGGACGTCATTGGATTCTCAGTTTAAAACAAAATCTACAGACGTAGATGGGAATGAAGGAAGAATAGTTGAAGAAGAAGGTTCCTGTACTCCCATGGGTGAGAAGCCCTATTGATGTCCTCTCTTGAGTGTCCTCTCCGTGCATTGCCATGTCTCGATCCCGAGTCCTAATCTTTTCTTTTTCTTGGTTTCTTCCAATTGGTAGTTTGACTATATCTTGTTCTATGTGAGTTCATTGGTGAGTTGTAAGGAATTCGGACTCATTATCTCGAAGTCGGTGTTTTGATTTGAATGTGATTTATTGGATTACAGTGTTTCGTTTGACCCGATGATTTCGTTGCAAGACCAAGGGCTATTTGAATGTGCGGTAAAACTCAATTAAGGCTTCCTTATAGATGGGCCAGCGTTTAGGACTATCACTTTATTTTACACTCATCTTTCTCAAAGACACCACCAAAATAAGTCAATGATAAGGAGGTATGATTTCGTTTTAGGATTTTCATAGACTTTCAATTACTATTGTTAATGCTTTTAAAATTTTTCTTTATATATTATTTATATTTTTTCCTATATTTTTTAAATTTCATAGATAAGGAATGTAGAGACCTATTTAGTTCTTATTTTTTGGCTTATTGTGAGAATAATTTTTAAAAACTCATAAAACAACTAAAAGTTGTTCTTGATATTAGATTTTAGTTTTTTTTTTTGAACAAGGAACCAAACACTTTCTCCCTATTTTTCTTGTTTTTTATAACAGAAAATAGTTTTTAAAAACATGAACCAAACATGCCCTAAAACCTTTTTCATTTTTTTTTCTTTCTCGTTAATAAAAACTACTGCTCTACACAATCATTTCCAAGCATGAATAAAGTTACATGATAAATGGTCATTTTGGATGGGATGTGGTAATCTTTGTGATTTTGATACCATAAAATAAAATTTGTGTGTGTCGCTCTACGTTCAGGATGTAGAACTTACCCAAGAAATGTAATGTTTTGTTAAGTCAAGCAACCAGCCTAGGTGAATAAAAAGATGAAAGGATAGAAATTTGCTATATATGAAATAAAAAAAAAAAAAAGTAAAAGAAACTATTACATCAACCTAAAAAAACAAGATGGACTATAAATGTGAAGTGATAATATAAAAAATGTTTATATATTTAATAATAAATAAAATTAATTTTAAAGTGATAAAATAATTAGAAAGTGTTTTATTTTGATAATTAATCACTTTGTTATAATATAATAAATTATTTTTGGTATTCAAATATGAGACCCTTTCTTATATAATACAGGACCTTTTTAGATGTAAATACATTTTAAATTTTGAATGTTTTACAAATTAAGTTAAAAAGATGAACAAAATAATTAGAAAGTGTTAATTTATCATTTTAACAAAATTTTTTTTTAAATATACTCCTCTGTTTACTATGGTTAAGTGGCTAGGAGCACGCTGTAGTCAACAGTAAAATCCCAACATTTTTGATATATTCTCAATATTTCAACTAATATTTTTCAAATTTTATAGTATTTTAATCTTTGATTTTGAAACCGCATTCATAATGTAAGATTATCTTATAGAAAATTAACGTTATATTCATTAATTATGATTTTAAAAATTAATTTTAAGAAATGGTATTCATGGGCATATTTGGTGAATGCAGATTTTAAAATTTAAAATATGTGACACATTAATTTGATGATTATTTAAAAATTATATAACAATACGTTGGTATAGTTTGTGTGTTATATATCAAATTTTGTCAGGTTTAGATATACCTATCTACTCTTAATTGGTAATATTTTACAAGATACAAAATCAATATTATTTGATCATCACATTTAAACATTTTTTAACAATATTTTTCAATGAAGATAATTGATTTATATTTATTATAAATACATCAACAACCATTGGTTTTATATTTTATCAGTTGTATTTCGATAAATTTATTTAAATGAAATTTTGAAAAATGTTTTAAACGATAATTTAGTATGTTTTTTACTCAAAATCTCTTTACATGAAATAGCTGTTAGCAATTATGTGCTCTTGGGTCCCACTTAGTATTCTCAAATTTATAATAAATATAATTTATTATAAGAACGGTTATTTATAATAAATATAATTTATTATATGAACGGTTATTTATAATAAATATAATTTATTATATGAACAGTTATTATAATAAATATAATTTATTATATGAGCAGTTATATGAAACGATTATTTTAAGGTTTTCTCTTTTGAGACTTTTACATACGAAATATTTTTACGTATTACATATTTTGAGAATCACGAGCAGAGGAAGAAGAATATTTATTCTTTGGTTTTTCCTCTAAGTGTTAAAGATTGATTCACGTCACGATTCATTGTGCCCACACACATCCATACCACCCACGAGGATGATAGATGCGGAAGAATCGGACTGGTGCGGTGCGTCTGTGGAATTGGGCCAGTGTAGATGTCGTTGGTTGCGTCATTCTTTGTAGATCGGCCGGTGTAGATTCTTTGGTTAGTGGGCGATCTAGAAGTCTAGTTGGCAGTCTGCAAATCTACATAGGTAATTTTATTTAATATTGAATTTTAGATCACGATTCCATGTTTAATCATATTGCTAGATCAAATGCGCTCGTAATGTTTTTCCTTGATTGGTATCGAGCATGCTATGATTGAATATGTATCCTAGGTATTCAATAATGCATGTAATTTGATGTTGATTTAGTATATGGCGCACAGAGTTCTATTTGTTGTTAGATCACATGATTAGATCTGTTGTTTATGATTTTTGTTCATGAATGGATGTATTATTTTAATGGTTTTGCCACTAGATCCATGGTAGATTTTTGTTGTATTAATTTTGGGTTTGTAGCAAGGGGAGGAATTTGGTCATAAGAATCGGGGTTTCCTTCACAGTTTATTTATTATTCGTTTTTTAATTAAAAATAGTTGTAATTTTAAATTTCAAATAGCGTTAGAGGAGGAGGGGCCGCGTCGGACGGGATCGGCGGTGCCGAAGCGTCGTCACTTGGCGCCTGCAGCGCCCGGTGGAGGTTTGCGCGTGGTGCTGTTTCCGGTGATAGTCTTTGGGCGTAGGGCGCGTCTTAGTCGTTTGGCGACTACTTACGTGGCGGCTCGTCGTGCGGTGGTGGTTCTTCCCTGGGCCGAGTTTTTGATTTGGTGGACGGCGGGACCTACTACCCTTCAAATTAGAACATGTTAGGGGTTTTGGGTTTTACTAATTTATTTTAGTTTGGGCCTTTATGCCTTTGTAAACTAAAATAATTAGACTGAACCTTAGGATGTTTAGCAATAGGCCCATTTTAATTTTTTAGGAAAACCATGGATTAGGGTTGTTTAATTAATGCTTTTTGTGAATGGTTTAAATTATATCTTTATAACATGTTTTATGTGATAACATGCCATATAAATAGGTGGTGCCATATAAATTTGCATCGATGATAATTACATATTGCATAATAATTTATTATGATTCTATTATCTAGTTTAATAATTATTATGGAAAAATTATTTTATTTTTTGAAACTAATTTTAGAAAATCTATTATTTAAAATATTGAATGGTGAAAGTTTTAATTAATTTAATTAATTTTAAACCTAAGAGCTCCATTATTAGGTCTAATAATAAAATGATCATGTGATGCCCAATGGATAAACATGGTTGGATTTTATTGGATTGAACCTCAATTAAGTTTCAAAATTTTAATAAGATTGATCATTACTTGTCGGCAATCTTGGATATTAAGATAATTTTGAAATTAAAACAATGGTTAAAACATTCAAACTTAATTTAATTATTACCCTCCAAAGCCCAGGCTATGATATTTTTATTAAGTACTTGAAGTTTTGAAACAATTAGAGTGAAATGATTTTGTATTATACAGGAAAGTTAATACAGGAGGTGGGATTTAAGTAGTCAAGCTTGTATTTCCCATCTTCGCAGAACGACTTAGTTGGATACTAGAAATCATTTCATGATCAAATTTGAATTTATTATAAATATCTTGCCCAACGTAAGTGTTTATAATGGAAACTAAATAATTGTTTACAATAAACAGAAAATAGTTTTTGGGATTTACTAAATTTTAAAATTATGTTTATTGTAAGATATTACGTTTTAATACTAGTGTGTATTTTTTTCAGAAAATGGCATCATTTAACCCACTTGCAATGATTTTGAGTCAAAAGCCTATGGATGGAAATAATTATAGTGAATGGAAAACCAACTGTACATTACGGATTTTGAAAAAGCGAAGTTTGTCCTAACCACACCCAAAGCCCAATGAGCCCTTGACAAATGCATCTGACCAAGTCAGAAAAGACTATGAGAACTGGGACAAGGCAAATATATCAGTTCGCTGCTATATTCTTGCCAGTGTTGCTAGTCATTTGAAGGACAGATATCTCATCTCGAGTGGAGGCGAAATGATCCGGACTCGATAAGATGTTTACTGTCAACAAGTTCTTTAAGAGGCGAGAATTTGCGAGTTAGAATTTGCATAATGAGCATAGAATAGTTGGGGGAAGTGTGAGGGATCATTGTGCGAAAATGATGTCACATCTCAATCAGCTGAAGTGTTGGGGATGAAGATGGAGCAAAGGTCCCAAATTGATTTCATATTTGAATCCTACACGATCGTTTACTCGATTTAAAGTTAATTATAATATGAGCAAGATGGATCTAACTCCTGAGTTGATGCATGAACTTGAAAGTGCGAAGGGCTTTGGAGAGTCAGTGTTCATATGGCGAGGTTCTACTTTCAAGCCCAAAAGGGATGTAGATCTGTTTGGAAGGTAAAATGACCAAAAGGCCCTTTAAAAAACCAAAGGATATCGCGCAACCAAACGGCCCCGGAATTGGTGCATGCGATGTGTGCGGACCAATAAATGTCCAAACCCCGGAGGAGGTATGAGTATTTTGTCACCTTTAGGATGACTACTCAAGATATGGATATATTTAATGCCAAAAGTGAAACTTTCACTAAATTTGAGAGTATAAAGTGATGAAGCGATAGGACTCCATATCAAAGAGCTGGTGCGACGAGTGGTGAATACTATCTGGAGAGTTTAAGTCTTACTTGACTCAAGGGGATAGTTTCACAACTATCGGCACTGGAACACCCGACAAAATGGAGTTGCGAAAGAGAAATAGAACTCTTAGGATATGGTGAGGTCAATGCTTGGTTATTCATCTCTACCTATATCGTTTTGGGGATATGCCATAGAAGCTGCAATGTATCTTACGAGATTTGGTTCAGCCACAAGCGGTTCCTAAGACACCCACGGTGTGGAAGGGCGCAGAAGCCTAGTTTAAATCATATCGAGATATGAGGTGCTCTACGCACATGTCTTAGAAAAGGATCGAATAAGTTGGAATGCAGCGTGCGAGGGTTTGCATGTTTGTTGGCTACCCTAAAGGAACGAGAGGTGGATTATTTATAGTCCTTCGGATAAAAGGTTATTGTGAGTACTCCACCTTGACTTTTGGAGGAGACTATATAAGCAATTTGAGCCAGTAAAATAATTCTTGAGGAGCTTGACTGGCTCAGAACAAAGCGGGCTCACAGTGTCTTGGCCTCTAATACGCAGTTCACATGCATGTTCAAGAGGGAAAATGTGCGAGGTGAACAAGCACCAGTGGAACCCGAGTGGAACAAGATCCCAATCTGGTGGAACCGGGACCGAAGAGCCCGATCTGAGGAACTAGTACCTTTACGGGCTCGAGAGCAATGAACCACAGCCCGGTGGGAAGCCGTCGATAGTGATAGAGTAAGGCGGAAGCTGCGAGATGTCACTAGGCGAGTCTTACCAAGTTATTTGCTATTGGCCGATTGAAGATAGTCCATCAATTACAAAGAAGCCTTTGGAATATGTGGATGTACGGGAGTGGCAAAAAGCCATGGGCCCAGTGAAATGGAATCTATGTATTCCAATTCGATCGGAGTCTCTTGTAGAGGCACCCAAAGGGTAAACCCGATAAATTTAATAAGTGGATTTACAAGAGAAAAAGAGGATCGAGATGGAAGGTGAAACAACAGCTAAGCTAGATTAATTGGCAAAGGCTATACCCAAAAGAGGGGATAGGTGAAGAACCTTTTAGCCAGGTGTAGCCTTGATCATGGAGTTCTTTGCTGTGGCTTACTGATCTGAATGCAGGACTGGCAGATGGATATTAAAACAGACCATTGCAAATAGCATTAATGAGGACATCTACATCGACAACGAGAGGGTTCAAGGCAAGGCAAAAGAACACATGGTATGCAAGTTGCAAGGTCCATTTATGGACTTAAGAAAGCAAGCTTATCAGATCATGGAACATCGGGTTTGATCAGGCCATTACTTCTTTTGGTTTGAAAAATACGTGAACCTTGTGTTTTACAAAAGAATCAATCCATGAGAAGGTAGTTTTCTAGTCCTTTCACGTAGATGACATATTATTGTCGAGCGACAAACAAGTGTTGTCAGTGTAAAGATTGGTTGCATAAACGGAGTTTGATATGAAAGACTTGGGAGAAGCCAACTATATTCTTGGAATCAAACTTATACGAGACCAGGAAGAGGAAGAATAAGTTGTTGGCACTATCTCAAGCCTCTTATATTGATAAAATTCTTGTCAGGTTTAACATGGAAAATTCAAAAAGGGGATCCTTACCCTTTGAACGCCAAAATTCATCTTTCTAAGGAGCAATCACCAAAAACTCTGAGCGGAAAGAGCAGTATAGTAGGATGCCTTATGCCTCGGTGTGAGTAGTCCTCATGTATGCCAAAATATTATGTACCGGGCCAGATATCTGTTATGCAGTGGGAGTTGTAAGCGGTATCGATCCCGATTGAAGAACCTTGGATTGCGATCAAGCTGCACTTAAGTATCTAGGAGAGCGAGATTATATGCTGAAGTATATTCCGGTGGGAGTTTAGAAACCATTGGTTTCCACGGACTCGGACTTCGAGGGATATTGACTCAAGGAAATCCACCTCACGGTTATGTGTTTACACTATATGGTGGGTACTTGTTGGAGGTATTAAACGGGACGTGTGTAGCGAGATTCTGGTAGATATGTTCTTTGCCACGAGGCGGCTAAGAGCTATTATTAATTTGAAAGTTCATTATGGATCTTGGGTGATACCTAGTAAATTCGACCCATTACCCTTTCTTTGTGACAACGGTGGGACGTAACGATCGAAGAGCAAGGTATCTGAAACAAAACACATTGAGGAGAGTACCACTTGGTCAGGACATCAGTGAGCGAGGAGACCACGGTGGTTACCAAAATAGCGTCGAGAGGGAAAACCTGGCGGACCCATTCATAGAATACTGCACAATTTCAAGTTTTGAAGACATGTAGATTCTATGGGTGTTAGGAGATTACCGGACTTATTTTAGGACCTTAGTGGGAGTTTTTATTTGAGCTTTTGTAGCAAGACAAATAAAATTATTGTATTTTAATGTTGTAAAATTTCAATGAGTATTAATTTCACCTTGTGCACACTAGTATTTTTCGTATTAAAGTCCGGATTAATTATGCGTATATGGTCATATGGATACGATCCATAGGAAGACATGATCATAAGTTCTCATAATTAATGAATAAGATCAAATTGTGAATAAAGTTGGGCGCTTTATTTAGGCGCAATATTTTATGAAATAATCTGTCTTGGTTATTACTAAAATATTGGTGCGGATTATGTTTGCATTGATAGGATGCAAGTAAGATTTAATTAAGTTAAGTTTAAGAAAGATTAAATCTCAAGTGATATTTGATTATTATCTTTTCTCTCAATCACGAGTTTATTTTAAATGAGTAATTGAATAATTATCGGTCTTTGAATTGTCAATATGTGGGAGCCTATTTTGACGATGCAGGAGAAATGATTTGGGACGTGATTGTTTAATTACGGTATTTATGAAATAAACAAAGTAAATAAAAAAAAAAAAAAAAATTGTAAATATCCTCTTGATATGTTTAGGTACTTGGATGTTGTAAGTCAGCGGTGCATTTGATCATTAAGCATTAAATCAAAGAGATTAAATAATTAATTGATGACCAGAAAATATAATCAATTAATTATCGATATTTTACAATGGAGGAAATTAATATATATATCAATATTATTAATTTTGGAGTTCAACTCAGGCCTTTAGTGGAGTAAGCTTACTTAGAAGTTAGATAGTACTTTGCAATTATAAGAGCCTTAATTAATAACCGTTGGATCCCAGTATTTCGGGGAAAGTAGGCGGGCTCATATCAGTAATGGAACTATAGAACACAAAAGTTGAGTTACATGGTTTTGGGCTTATGCTCAAGTTTGTACTCAAGAGCAAGTGGGAGAGTGTTAGCAATTATGTGCTCTTGGGTCCCACTTAGTATTCTCAAATTTATAATAAATATAATTTATTATAAGAACGGTTATTTATAATAAATATAATTTATTATATGAACGGTTATTTATAATAAATATAATTTATTATATGAACGGTTATTTATAATAAATATAATTTATTATATGAACAGTTATATGAACAGTTATTTTTAAGGTTTTCTCTTTTGAGACTTTTACATACAAATATTTTTCGCCACATGTAGAATGCGAGCAAGAGGAAAGAAAGAATATTTCTATTCCTTTGGTTTTCTCTAAGTGTTCTAGATTCGATTCTACGTCGATTCGTTGTCTTCAGCGTCATCGCACGAGAATAGATCTGGAAGATCGGACGGTCTGGATGGCGATCGTAGATTGGGCCCGGTGTAGATCGTTGGTTGCGTCTTTGTTCTGTAGATCCCGGCGGTGCTAGATTCTTGGTTGGTGGCTGATCTAGAAGTCTGGATTGACGGTCTGCAAATCTACCGATAATTTTATTTAATATTGAATTTTAGATACGGTTGCATGTTTAATCATATTGCTAGATCCATCTTTATTTGTGTGTTTTCCTTGATAACTATAAATTATGTTAATTGATGATCATGAAATTTTAAATCAATGGTGATAATGTATACTTATAACAAAAATGGGCCTAAGTGAAAATTTTATTTTATGGTATCAAAATCACAAAGATTACCACATCCCATCCAAAATGACCATTTATCATGTAACTTTATACATGTTTGTGGCTTCTCTTGGAAATGATTATGTAGAGCAATAGTTTTTATTAACGAGAAAGAAAAAAAAAAGAAAAGATTTTAGGACATGTTTGGTTCATGTTTTTAAAAACTATTTTCTGTTATAATAAAACAAAAAAACAAGAAAAATAGGGAGAACGTGTTTGGTTCTTGTTAAAAAAACACAAGAGAAAAAAAAAGATGAGGTTGACAGAAAAAATAGTAAAACTTTTTTATATATACCTCTTTAATTATTATTATAACTATACCATTTTAAAAATCTCAATATTATGAAAAAAATTATTAGACTCTTTAAACTGTTTCAATTACTATTGTTAATGCTTTTAAAATTTTTCTTTATATATTATTTATATTTTTCCTAAATCTGGATTTTTATCCATTTTTTTGCAATTTATTATTAATTATTATTAATTTTAGAGGCGAGTTATGGAATATTAATCCAAGCGCAGGGTTTCTGGGAATTATTTGGAAAAGAAATGAAATTCGACAAGAAAACTGACACAAAGTGTCTTGCAATAAAGGGAAATGTATCGAGGGTTTGTAAAGGAAGCGGTTGAAGGATGTTGAAATACAAGATCGGGCTTAAGTTGAGCAATGTGCGAGACCATTATTTAATATCGCAAGAAGAAGAGCCTAAAAGGAAGCGAGAAAGTTATTACATAATATCGGCCAATCTTGTATGAAAGGCGGAGCCGCGGGAGGGAAGAAGGTCGCAATACAATATGTTATTATGCATGAAAGGAACCTACTAGGAATGAGAAAGTATATCGCAGCCACGGTGGGTGTCGCAAGACCGTTCGAAATTTGAATTCCGGCGAAGAAAAATGTCTTGCAATACGGATTGTATCGCAAAGGCAGTCTCTGCGAGGATAGGAGGTGTCGCAGCCTTGAAGATACATCAAATCATGTTGCAAGACCACGGTATGCGCCAAGGAAAAAGTGTCCTTAAATTTAACCTCGATCTTGTGAAATACAATCACACTCGCGGTGAGAAGCGTGATACGGTGCAAAAAATCCACAAGTGGTTCTGGGGAGAAAAGACAAGAAAAGAAAACGGTGATACGGCGGTCATCTTTCAAAACAAAGAAAATAAATGTCAAAAAAAAAATCATAAATGGTGGATATTGAAAGCAAAGGCAAAAATACCACAGAGCAGAGCTTTCAAAGAGGAGATGAGAGAGAGAGAGAGCTGGTGATGGTGGTGGCTGTGGGAGGAGAGGGAGGGGTTTAAGAGAGGGTTTAGGTCTACCAACTGGTTGTTAGAGATTGATCTCCTTAACCAAACATCATCAACAATACAATAGCACGACAAAGAACCAACCAAGTCAAGCAACAACTTCCCTTCCCACTTCATCCAAACAAGCAAGCATAAAACACAAGGAAAGCTAAGCAAAACTAGGAAGATATTAAGAGAAAGTGACAGAAAGTCAAAGGATAAAGTTTTCCATCATTTTTTTTTTCTTTTTTCAGTTTCCTCTTCTTCTTTGAGCTTCATATATATAGAGAAAGAGAAAGAGAAAGATGGGTGTGCGATTCTCACGTGGGAGTGGGAGATATGGGAATGATGGATGAGAATATATGATTAGAAAAGAAAGTGAGAATTCATTGCCATGTTTTCCTTTAAAAATTCAAGGTTTGAAGTTTTTCTTTATTGTTGGTCGTTGCATCGATCCAGCCAAAGAGAGATTATGTGTTTGGGGGTGTTTTGTAGTTCAAAGTCGCCGGTATACGGAGGGTCGCCGGGGGCAATATCGATCTCGATGTATCGTAGATATGTAAGTGGATAAATAAAAAAATTCAAAAATTATAAAGGTATAATATAAATTATTAAAGTTAAAAAAGTTAAAAATTTAGTGAAACAAAAATTATTATTATTGCATTTAAATAAATATAAATGCATTCACCAAACGAATTATAAATTCATAATATAATTATTACAATGTTTATTATAAATTAATTTTATGTTACATATTTCAACTAATAATATTTATAAATATAAATTATTTCAATAGTTTTATTAAACAAATAATAATTTATGTTAAGTTAGATATAAATATAAAAATAATTTAGGATTTATCTTCAAATTAATTTATAAAAAAAGATTATTTTTTGTTATTATTGATAAATTTTTACTAAAATTTCTTATCAAAAATACTATAATTAAATTAATTTTTATTTATAGTTATAATCATTTAAATTAATGTTTTATATAAAATTGAAGATAGAAATTTGAATATCCTTTTGATCAAATAATATTTTTAACATTTTATACTAAATATAATTTATATCAATACTATAAATAAATACAAAAGCCATAAATGTCCAAATTTACTTAGTATAAACATGCCCACAATTCCCTCGTTTAATATATTATATAAAAAAAAAATGGGGTTTTTTCCTTATGAATGTTTACTGCAAATATCTCTCTGATTTATTGCAGTCCAGGCAATGTCTTAAGTAATGATTGATAATTTTGTTATAAGTTATTAATTAGTCTTTCAAGCAATTGTATGGGTTGCAAAGGTGATTTCAATTTATGCAGGTGATTTGGAGGCCATTTATTATTGAAATATTTGGTTAAATAATCTACCATTTTGTAAATTTAACCATATCCATATCCATGTTTTCTTGAAAAATAACATTTTTTGTTCGATAAGAATACTTTTATGTTTTTAATTATTGAAAAAATATATATTATATTTACAAGAGAAGAATGAAAGGTATTTTTGATGAAGGGTTGGAATTTGTCTTTTAATAACATTTACAAACTTGTTGAATTTGACTTCATAAGTTAGATGATATAGAAGTCTACTTAATTATTAAAATTTGAATATATAACTAAATTGCAGTTATTTATTAATAAAAAAAAAAGAAACTAAAATGTAGTTAATTTTACACATTTGACTCTTTTGGAAACACTTTAATTTCCTAGCACCCCTCACTCACGCTTGTGTGTTTTTTGTATGAGATTAAAAAATGACTACAACAATACGTTCATAAAAAGTTATCACTGGCTAGATCAACAAGTTTTGCGTAATGTTAGCCTGCCTTTCCCCTCACAGTCTTCTCATAACCATTCACATTGGGGAGATATCAATGGCACAATCATTCAATTCAACCTTACCTACCTTAAAAAAGAAAACCTCAAATTAACTCCATTATTCCCCAATGCCAATATGAATACCCTTGTTAGTTGTTACCATGACACACACACACACACACACGACGTGAACTCTCACCATTTACATCCGCATTCCGGGAACAAACAGTAATATCATTGAAGGGGGGGTTGCAGAAAGCGAAAGAGGCAAAGGGGAATAAGTTGTGGGTTCAAAAAAGTAATCCACACAAAATGGGAAGAGCTGATCTTGAGATGAAGTCTAACAGTAAAACATCACATCTTTAACATTTTCCTTGACTGCACGCAGGATCCGAACCTCCACGTTCCTATCCCTTGTGCCACTTGAAGACCCAACATCAGATGATGTATCACCCTCAATATAATATCGAGCACGAAAGGCTGCTTGCTAAATGCGCATAATAAGCAGGGGGGACTGCCAAAAAACACACAACAACATTAATTAATTAATTAATACTACTACTACTACTACTACTACTCCTCTTCTAATCACCAAGCATGATTAAAATTGTTACATTGAAACAAACAATACAACCAAGTAAAATATAAATACATCCATGTAACATTACCAACTAATCTTAAACAAAGAACCTTATTAAAAACTACCTTTCTTATGGCATCCATCTCATACAGCAACACCTGATTAAATTGACCTTCACCGACACCATTTCTGCATTTTACAAACAAACAATATAATGAACACCTTAACAAATATACATTAGTCAGACAATTTGCAATCTACAAAAGACCAATTTCACCTGTAGAATATGATTCAGTAGGGCTTATAGCCGGTGGATCCTCTAAAAGGCAATTAACAATTCCTGCAGAAAGAAAATGTGCAATGATATGAGAGAAAAAAGGATGATAAAACCAAAAAAAAAACTCAAGAAACAACATACACCAGGAAAAGGAGACATGTTGACTGCCTTACCTAATCATGCCTCTATGAATTACACCTCTCTGGGGATCCACAGTTGTTCTATACAGATCCTGTATGATTTCTTCACGGTGGTGCTGAGCAGAAACCAGCCCCCTGTACTTGGTAATTTCAGGCCAATCTACGAAAGCCACTACCTGCATCAGTTAATCCAACAACTCAGCACACCATATAAGTAGTCAAGAAGGAAAAATATCATTTTACTGAGACATACTGCAGCCTTGATGGGCCAGAATCTTCCCCTGGTTGAGGTGGGTAACATCAGCACCAAGATTGTGTCGATCGTACTCACGAAGTATTCTTCTTTGAATTGCATCAGAAAGTACATTGTTCCGGCCTCCAACCTAACCAAATATTATTTCAATTGATTTTAAATTTTAAAGAAAAAAATAATGAAAAAAAAAAAGATCTAAACTCAAATGGCAGTATAACAAACCTTCACATTTATCTTCAGTGCAACATTTTCAAAATATTGCTTACTAAGTCTTTGTAAGATTGGCACATAGTTATTTAAGGCGCAAAGGCGCACAGTATAAAAGCCTTTTGGGGCCTTGAGGCGCAAAGAAGCGCGCAGGCTTTTTTATTAGAGGCGCACCTACCTAATACAAATAAAAATTATATATCTAACTAAATATTGTCTATAATTTTCATGAAATAATAAAATATATAATAAAAGTAAAGAATATCAAACATTAATAATGCTCCCATCATCCAAACATTAAAAGTTCAAAACAAATAACAAACATCATTTAGTGTTTCCTATCATCACAAGAATTCCTTAGTTCTAAGACAAAATAAACACTCATATATCTGCATCTAAATCTAAATCAGAAAATCGTCATCAAAATATCATCCCATCATCAATCTTCCACTCCCCTTCTTCTTCATCTTCCTCTCGATGAATAAATCTCTTCGTCTTATCAATCAAAGCAAGAGTAGGAGTATGTTTAGAAAGCTAGATGGTCTTGAGTTTGGTTTTGGTGTTGGTGTTTCAGTTGTAGCTCTTAACTATAAACCTAAGCTCCTCGGCTCCACTAGCTCTTGCAACATCACCCCATGTGCATCATCACCCTCAAACACCACCGTCATCTTACGCACCTTCATCTTCCATTCTTCCCATCAACCATTCGTTGCTATCATCTATATCTTTCAAGATAATGGGATCAATGGTATGACGCTCAGTATATCTTTTCATCAAGGTTCGGTTGTACTTAATGTACACCAAATCATTCAAGCGTTGATGGTCCAACCTATTTCTCCTCTTGCTATGAATCTGAAAAAACAAATAGTTTTCATAATTACATCTCAATGTTTTAGTTTCTAAGAATCTAAGTTACATTAAAGAATGTTGTAAAGAGTCTAAAGACACAAATTCAATTGCATGTAATTGCTCTACTAACACATTCTCAAATATACTCCAATTCTTTCACAACGGATGCACTACATGTTAGGTTGAGAACCCTCAATGCAAACTTTTGCAAACTTCTAGTACTTGATCCAAACATACCCCACCATTCAGCTACAATTAATATAAATAAATTATTAGTTGAACTTGAACCTTTAACCTATTTTAACCAAACATATTTAATAATTTCAATGCACTAATTAACAAAACCAAAGGACTAACACAGGTTTAGTCTTCCTTGTTCTAATAACAGGCTTCATTTACCAAAAAGGTCCTCAGCATGCATGTACAAGTCTGGATTGTGATATAATTGCATCTTGTTCATCTCTATTTTTCACCAATCTCGACGCCCAACCACATACATCTTCAAAGATTTTTGAATCTAGGTCCCAGCTCCTAATCCTTTTGTATCATAATAGAAATTTGTGGGTTGAAAATGCCCGAAGCTGAATGCAAAGGCGATGAAGGCTGAGACCTCCCACCTCCTATCAATGATTTCCATCATTTCCCAATACTTCTTTTCATTCCCATTAAAGCTTTTGACAATGATTTCCTTCGCCTTTTTCATGGCTGCATAAATGTACCCATAGGAGGCCTTTTTTCACCATCCACCAAACGAAGCACACGTACAAGAGGGCCGAACACCTTCAAACAAAACACTACAGTGTTCCAAAAAGAAGACATGAAAATTATATTGGCTACATTTTTTCCCTTTTGCTCGTTTGCCCATTTACTTTTTATCCAATACAGACAGTAAACATCTTCCTCAAAGTTGTTTCTTTGTTCATTGATACGAGGATAAGGTGATAAAGTAGTTTGCAAGCAGGAGTCTTAAGCAGACATAACAACTCCTTTGCTCGATCAAATCGCCTCATCATGTTGAGACCCGTTCTATTATAGATGTAACGCTTATGGATATGGCCCCTCTCTATTGTCTTCTTGATGTGTGGTAGTTTCCAATATCTTCTAGTATCAAGTCAAGACAGTAATGCGGCACATGGTCATCGATACAAATGTGGTCTTTTCTTTCCAACATCCTTCCTACATAATTTTAAACAAATAATAAATAGATAATAGATGTAATCCTTACATACAAAGTAAATGAAAATTTCAAATTAAATTATAAGTACACCAACGGCCACATAATTTGACATTATACATTATCACTTGAACAACATTGGCTTCACCAACTTCCTCCACCCAAGCCAGTAGTTCAAACAATTTCTCTCGAGTCTTGACCATAGAAGAAGCATCATTAGATTTCATAAACATGGTCCTCACTTGAAGGAATTCACTAAGAAATTCACGAGATCTTTCCTTCCTATCGGTCCATCCCATCGACATAATTGAACATCCATTTTTGCTCCATTCTATGAAATGATCCTTCATTGAATCAACCGTAGGAGCAATTCTTTCTTGGGGTTAGTAACCCTTACATCATGAAAACTTGATCACATATATTACACCATATTGCCCAATTACCTCAAGCATTGGTTGGAAACTAACATAGTTCACCGCATTAAATGGAATCACGGCATCATACATCCATCTACAAAATAGTATATCAGCTCTCTCCTTGGCCTCTTTCTTGTAGGCATTGTTGATAGTAGTTTGAGTATTTTTTCTATTTTTAACAACCATTTCTGGATTAGGAGTGAAGAAATGATCCATAGGACCTTTTTGCCTTATTCTCTTCAAGCAACTACCACTACCACTACCACTACCTACCACTTCCCCCTCCATTGCTACCACCACTAGAAACATCCTTTCTTCCATTTTACTGTGCCTTGGGGTCCTCATCATCTTCATCTTCGGAACCCCGAACCTTATCCTCATTCACATTATGACTCCCAAAACTCATTTGATTTTTTGAGTTTTTACTAGCATAAATCTTCTATTTCTTTCCCCAGCATGTTCGGAGGACATCTTATACACTTTTTCAATTTCTAAATCCTCCAACAAGGTGTTGCTTTTGTCTATAAATGCCTCCTTTAGTTACTTTATCACAAAAAATACAAATGAGTGTATTTGTATCTTTCTCATTTAATAAACGGGCATATTTCCATCCCGGATCTTTTCTTCCACTTGCGGCCTCTACTTCAACTTCAATCTCTTTGTCCATTTTTGTGTATCTTTACAACAAATCAACAATAAAATAACAATTATATTGAGAAACGATGAAAAAATATACATAATATATTATATATTATAAATCTATAAATTATAAACATACTCCATGTTTGCCAAACAAATAAAAGCTACATTTTAAATTTTATTTCAATTTGTTTCATAATTTTTCATAATTTATTTTCTATTTTTCATTAATTTCCAGATTTTTCCTATTTTGTACATTAATTTTCTGAAATTTCATATTTTTTTTTCTAAGTTTTTGAAAAATTTTCCTCTATTACAATAATGTTCTAAGAATCTAGAAAAAATTTCAGATTTTTCTATTTTGTACACTAAGTTTATGAAATTTCGTATTTTTTTTCTAAGTTTTTTTGAAAAAATTTTCCTCTATTTTTAATAATGTTCTAAGAATCTGAAAAAATTTCCAGATTTTTTCCTATTTTGTATATTAATTTTCTGAAATTTCGTATTTTTTTTCTAAGTTTTTTGAAAAAAATTCCCTCTATTTTTAATAATGTTCTAAGAATGTTCTAAGAATCTGAAAAAATTTCCAGATTTTCCTATTTTATCTACATTAATTTTCTGAAATTTCGTATTTTTTTTCTAAGTTTTTTTGAAAAAATTTCCCTCTATTTTTAATAATGTTCTAAGAATGTTTCTCTACTTTTATAAGATTTTTTATCACAACAAAAATAGGAAAAATGAAAAAAAAAATACCTCTTTGAGTCTTCTTCTTCTTCCCTCTTCAAACCAGATTTAAGAGTGTTTTTGAAGGCTTTTTTTAGGGTTTTGGGATGAAATCCGAGAAAGAGGGGGGTTTTATAGGGCTTAGGTGAGAGGAGCCGGCCTAAGCGGCGTAGTTTTGGTTCTTTGACCCAAAGCGGCGCCGTTTTAAACTGTCGTTTAAAAAAAATGGCCTCAAAGCGGCCATTTGGGTGTTACGAGTTTTAAAGCGGTAACCTCAAAGCGATCATCGTTTTGGGGTGTTTTTGATTTTAAAAATCACGCAACCCAAAGCGACCACGTCGTTTTGGGTTGGAGTGTCTTCTTCTTCCCCCGATGATCCGACTCAGACGACGACGACTCATACTCTCACGAACCATGTTTGCTCGAGGGTTCCTCCATTTTCGGCCGGCCAAAATAGAAAAAAAAAAAAGAGCGAGAAGAGCGAAGAGAGAGAAGGAGAGCGGCGCCCTTGATTGCTCGACTCCGGCGCTCTGAAGCCGCATTGCTCAAGTTCTCCATTTTGGCTGGCCAAAAAGAAAAAAAGGAAGAATGGGAAGAAAGGAAGAAGGCGTGTACTGATGTGCTCTTGGAAGCTTGAAGCACAGACCTAAATTAGGCGCCTCACACCCCTGCGCCTCACTGAGAGCGGCGTTTTCACCGGAGTGGGTGGGCGCTGAGCTTTAGCGCGCCTCGGCGCGCCTTTCGCCTCTTATGGATTGGCAGGCTTACAACATTGTGAAACAATTCCCAACTCCGTATCACATATTCGTTTGATTTTACCTGCAACAAAGTCTTTTTCATTCAGAAAAATGCAACAGATTTTTTTTTTTGATACACAAAACAAAAATATCATTAAAAGGGGTTGAACAACCCAGTCCCAAGGAAGTATACAGGGAGTATACCTATACCCAACCTAATAAAAAAAACAGGAGAAGACCCACCAGCCTCCGAAACTACAGTCTAGCCAACAAGGCCAATTGGTTTGATACAAAAGACTCAGAATTTAAAGCCACCCTTGCCCAAGAACAATAAGAAAAAACAAAAGCACTTTTGAACCTGTTGAGGGAAAACTCTTCATTCTCAAACACTACTCTATTCCTCTCCTTCCAAATTGCCCAGAACAAACTAAAGGGAGCAGCCCTCTAGGCCTTTCTTTCACCTTTTCTAACAGAATATCTTCAGCTAATATCCAGTCTCGACAATCAAGGGGCACCCAAGCAAAGCCCCAACTCTTGAGCTGGTCCATAGTCAAGACTACCCCACAAACTTCCCAAACAAAAACCTACTTTGGAGGGAACCCAATGATTCAAACAACCTTTTAGGGAAAAGAGACTGCCCTCCTCTCAACAACAACCCCAACCTCCAAATATCATAACTTGATTTCTGAAATTATAAACTGCATCCTTTGTCAACTTCACACCCTTCTGTCCTCTTCGTTGGTTTTATTCTTTTATTTTAAACAGGTTGATGAAAAATGCAGCTGATTTTATTTTTGTAAAGTAAATAGGTTAACTTCTCACCATATGACCCAGATTGATCAGGTAGAATAATTATCAGTAGCTGTAGTTGTTTCCCATTCTGTCCCATGCTTGCAAGTCTTGCCTTAGACTGATCATGAACGCCTATTAGAGCCTGCCCTCAATTTGACTGAGTTGAATCGTATTGGAAGTAAAGAATTTGCGCTGAATTGCTGGGGAATACTCAAAATCCAAAAGAAAGGGTGTATAGAACTTTCAAAATGTAAGCCAATGAACAACACGATAGAATCAAGAAGTCATACCGTTCCTTTGCTGACACACATATTGACCAATTCATTACAGATTGTAGTCGTTGTTTCAACGTTCCTTAGTTTATAAGAGAAGTTCAAACATGTCCAGGGTACAGTTCCACCGTTTACATTTTTGCTCAGTTAAAATTATACAGGTCATCAAGCTGTAAAGAACTTAGCAACCAGTGGCATTATCCATAATGTACACATCAGAAAACAAAATGACAGAATAAATTTCTACTATGCAAAATTTTCAATGTTTGGCTGCTATGCATGTTAGAAACACAACATAAATTAATGATGGATATGACTTTGGAAGTAGCAGCATTAAATCACTTCCCAAGTAATCCTTATGCTTCCTGATACCGACTGATCCATGAGAACTAGAAAAATAAAACACATAGAAATCTACATTCTTTGCAGGCCTTGTATTTGAACATGCAAAGAAATATCTGATATTTTACCTTGTCGATCATGTTCCACTGCCCCACGTGTGGATGAACATTTGCTTCTCGCCCACTGTCATGATACTTAAGCTGGAAAACCACACCAATCAGAAGTTTGTTAAATAGGAATTGAGGGTAAATGTGGCATAAAAAATTAAAGAAAATAAACAAAATATAAAACAGGAATGACCCTTGGGGTGGCAAAACACGGGCATCAACCAATGTAAGTTCCTCCTTTATGCGAATTCCAAAATCCTCCCTAACAAGTTTATCTTGGTCCAAATTATTTCGTTTGACCATCTGAAAGGACAAATGAGGCCCATAAGAATGATTATAGACAGAAATATAAGTGGCTCTCCAAGCAAGGGGGAGGGTTCGAGTTTGAATCACAATGAACAATTTATTATAATATAATTAAAGTGTTTAGCTCTAAAAAAAATCAAGTATGATGAAGGATAATGTTTATTATTATTTTAAAATTTATTAGAAAAGTATGTGAACTTAATAAATCAACTGTATTGTGAGATGTTCCTTCTTCAGAGTTTCGTCCTTGTATAGCGATACAAACGATCATCCCGCGATACAAGTTCTACTCCTTTGTGCATAAACTATCTCACGATACACCTTGTTTGTATTATGGCCTGCTTCAATATACTCCTATAGTCACTCTCTTGCGATACAAAAGCAATCTTGCGATACAATCTCCTGTACTGCCCTTGACTATTCTTGCACTTTTCCTTGCCTTTTTATTTCTTTTCAATTAAAATCCATACAAAGCCTAAGTTGAGTGTCTTCCATAATTCTGCATACAAATCAATCAATTACATTCAAATTGTGCTAGAAAAATGGCTGAAAATTAGGCGAGTTTTTGACTCATCAAACTCCCCCAAACTTGAGGGTTTGCTTGTCCTCAAACAAAGAAAGGAAAAAATTTGCCCTCAAACAAATAAACTAAATTTTACAATGACATTTTTCTGTTATGCATTAGCATCTTTTCCTTTGCAGATCCTTGGGCCCTATTGTAGGTTAGTTACTCAAAATCATTCATTGAACATGTTTAAATTTCAAACCCTAGGGAGATTGGCATCAATTTCACTAATCAAATGACTAATTTATGCAATCTAAACAGTTCAAACTTTTTTTATATCCTGATCAGTGTGTGTGTTGAGTCTCTCCTCAATTCCTTTGCAAATTAGTTTGATCTTCAGAAAACTTTATTTAATTCATATTTTCTCTTTTATTTTCCTAAGAGTCCCATAAGCTTGTGGATCATATCAATCTCCACTAATGTAGACAATCACAACTTTTAAGATTAGCCAGGTCTTTTAGGCTTGTGATTTGTGGCTTAGGTGTTTGGGTGGATCAGAAGGACTTTTTAAGCTCAAATTTACCCAAATTGCCTTACACACTTCAACTTTGTAGCCTTTTTCTCTCATTCTTTTCCCCTTTTTATTGAATTTCAACCTTCAACAACTACCAAGCTTATTTTGGTATATCTTTTGCACAATTTGCATTCTTTCTACCAGAAACTTTTCTTTCTTTTGTTCCTTGTCAAGGGTTAGGGAATGATTGCTATGCTTTGTCTTTTTAAGTTTTCTTCCTTCCTTAAGAGGCTTTAGATTGATGGCTCTCATACCGATTCAACAGTTACTAGGTTTGAGCTATAAGGACAAAATTACTCCAAGGAAGTAAGGCTACAGACAAATCTCACCCTACCTTGACCATTTCATTGTTTCCCAACTGATTTTCTGGTTTCTCATTTCATTCAAATGTTTCATTTCATCCCCCTCACTCTCATCTTTCTTATCTCATTGTCTAAAAGGGTAATCCCCCAAACTTGCCTTTTTCAATATTATTCACCTATTTCGATAGCAATCGGGCAAAATCAGGTTTCTTTTCTTAGGATGAGAATTTTAGGAGGAATTTTGGCTATTTGTTTGCTGGTTAGTGATGAGATAGGCTTAAGGCTCAAAAAAGGAAACTAAAGTGTATGCTCATGCATATAAATAAGGTAGGTTTTGAAAGGTTTAAACTACCAAGAATGGCCTGAATCATTTCCCTCCAGTTATATTGCCTAGGAATTCGCCTTGACTGATATTCTCACAAGTTCTAGGACTCTAGAGAGATTAGAACTATTGAATGAATTCAGAAGATGTCCCTAATCTAGCATAATCTGTCCAAGAGGTATTTTGACCCTGTGCATCAGTTTCAGGATGACCAAACTAAAACTGCTTAAAGACAACACGATTAGAAATCAAATTTGTTCATTCTTTGTTTAGGTCTTCCTGGGTTTTGAATTTTAACTTAGTTCATTTGTAATTTTACAACAATTCCATATCAGTTTATTTCATCCTACCCCAATTGCATCTAAAATGTTGTAGTCTGGACTTATTCGTAGTTGTTGTGACATACCATCATTCATCATTCAATCCAATTTATCATTTCAGATCAGAAATTGACAACACAAGCAATTTCATTTATTCCCTATATTAATCCAACACAACATTTCATACAGCACATTATCCAGCTCTTCCTAATTCAATTATTCAACATAACCAAACATAAAAATTTCACAATGCAGTAATTGTAGACATTATTAAGCAAACATAAGCACAAAATCAACACCAAGAAGAGATGACACAATATTTTTCAAATATACTCTTTGGCATTCAATTAAATTGAGGAGGAACTAAAATTTGGTAAGATAGACAGGGATTGCAAATGGGTCATTTATTTCTTTTGTATATCTTGTCCTGTGAAGGAGTCTCCTTTGGAGGCTCTGGGTTTTCATGTTGTTTTGCAAGCTCTTCTTCCAGCCCTGGATTCTCTTCCAGCTTTTTCAAAAATGCTGCTACCTGCTCTACTGGATCAACTTCCCCTTCTGGTGGGTCTGTTCCCACTGGCCTGAATGTTCTATAAGTTTCATCCTGAGGTAGAACCTTACAAATTGCAGGGGGTTTTGGCTCAACAGGGTTAGGGTTGACAAGAGGTATGTAAGGAGGCTCATTTAAACACCCAAGAGGTTCTATAACATAAGAGGTTCTAATTTGGGGCAGTGGCACCTTTTTCTTGCCAGATACTTTCTTCATTGCCCAATCAAGAACCTTGGCAGTTGCTCCTGTCAGTTCCCTCTACCTCTTGGCCAGTGAATTTAGCAATGTTCTATTGTTTACCTCCTCAGCATACAGATTCTTCAGGATGTCCTTCATGTGTTGCAAACTGTTAACCCAATTAAGTTCTCTCTGAGCTAGGTTTTCAGCTATAGTCTTATCCCTGCTCACCATCAACTGTTGCAGAATAGCATGATGTTTCTTTGCTGTTTCACTATTGATCCCGTCCCTTTCTTGAATGTTAGAGATCATAGCCAAATCTCTGTTCCTTATTTCCTCCCTGAAGAGCCTTATCCCTCTTTTCTATATTGTCAACGAGAAGATATTCTTACCTCCCTGCTTCTTCCCAAAGCTCAATGTCTCTCTGTTCTGCTTGTTCCCCAAATTCCAACATTTTATCCTCCACTGGGTCATCCATTTCTTTACCCCTTCTTCTAAATTTTCTGCCATTCCCTCATCCCTCCAGCCTAATATTCTCCTCCTAGTACGGTACCTCTTTCTCAGCTCTTGATCGGGTATACATCCCTTAGTTGCAGTTGCAACTTGAGCTGCACCTATCCCTTTAGGTACATTTCTTTCCTCATTAATTGGAACATCCATCATTTCACCATTTCCTGGCTTGTCTTAGCTTTCAGCTTGCTCGGGGAGATTCCTTCCTTATCCCGGGAGAAGTGTGCAGGGTAGATGGATGTTCTAGCTTCTGAGGTCTTGGGGTTGGACTGAGCTTCTGGTTCACGTAAGCGAGGTGCGGTATGGAAGTTATTGACTTGGTACCTCTTCCATTGCACTTTCGTGTACAATGGCACGATTGAGTACTTCATTTATTTTGAGCTTCCATATTAACTCTCTTGGGAGCTTGCTCAATTCTCAGATCTCTTCTTCCTCCTCCAATCTTTGCTTTCCCCTTGTTCCTTGGCCCTTTTGTTATGCCAATCGTGTTAGAGGGGATACCTTTGGGCAATCTACTTCCTCTTCCATAGGTGGTGATTTCTCCCATGTTACACACAGTTCAATGATGATTCTTGGGTGAAGGCATGAGTCCTGTAGTTGGTCTTACAGTAGTCCAAGATGGACTCTTCAATCATCTTCCCAACATTGATCTTGTAGCCTTTGAGAATGGCCACAGGCAATTGCTCCTATTTCTCACAGTTGTGAGATGTTGGAAGACAAGATTTGATGCGAGAAATAGAACCAAACCTTTGCCTCCCTGCATTAGAGATCTGTGGATTTCCTTGTCTTGGTTCTTCTTCTTGGCAGCCCATACACGCCTTTCGATCGGTGAGGAGATCAACTATTTTTAATTTACGGCTCTTTCTTCATCTATTTGAACTGTGTCAGATCCTTGGCTAGTTTAAGATTGAAGACCTTGCTAATGTCCTCTCTATCAAAGACCCACCCATTGCCCCTAACGAAGACACTCTTCCCTCTAGGTTGCACCATGTTTGCATAGAACTCTTTGACTACCTCGGCAAATACGGGCTCTGTGACTACACAACAATTCCCAACCTCTCTTCTCTACAATTTCCTTGAAGGGTGGTGAGATGGCCTTATCGAAACCTCTCTCTCCAATGAATCCTTCCCTTTCAAGTTTTTCTTCCCAAATGGCATGAGCTTGGTCGATGAGATGAGCGGACCTTATTCGAAGATAGTTCTGACTCTTCTTCTTCTTCTTCTTGACTCCTCTTTTCCTCTTTCGGCTTTCGTCTTGCTGCCTCACGTCTCGAGTGGGATTCTCGGTTGGATGTAGTGCGCTCCATTGTTTCAGCGGAGTCTCAAAATTGCCGGTTCATGTTGGCACACTCTTCCATCATATCATTGAGGTTGAACAGTTTTGTGGTTCAATCATAAGCACCTACGGTTCTAGGGTTTCGGGAATAGGTTGGAGGAAAATGGCAGATGAAGAGTTTTTGGGTTATGGACAAAGGATTTTGGATGAAGGATTTTCAAATTTTGTCAAAACTTGACATTTGCACTGCTCCATTTATATCAACAATTGTATTGTAAGGTAGATGAAGGCTTTTTAGGGTTTATATCGCGATTAATGGCCTTTGTATTGCAATATAATCTCTTGTCTTTCAAACTTAAATTATATTGCAATATCCAATTTCATCTACCTTGAGATAAACCTAGCTCCTTAATAGCCAGGTCATATTACGGTATAAATAAAATCTATCATGATATAATCTTCTTTGTCTTTGAGAGAAACTATTTTTGCGATATAAACTTTTCATATTTTTCAATACCTCCTTGACCTTTCTGATTATATTGCGATATAAAATTTATATTACCAATATAATTTCTTAATAATATTAATGAATCACGATGGTGTATTGCGAGACCTTCCTTAAAAATGGAAATAGTTGTCTTTGCGATATAAAAATTGTATCGCGATATGATGCTCTCCTTCAAAAACCTTATTTCATCTTTCAAAATGTATTGCGAGTTCATTCAATTCATTCCAACCATTCATCCTTCAACAATATTCATCAATTTGATCACTGCACAACATACAATAGAAACAAATTCAAGTTTAGACTTGTTTAGACTAATTAAAGCAATTAATTACTTGTTTATAGGGGTGTAAGCGAAGAAATGGCCAGAAACTTTGAACATTTGAGCACGGGCTTGTTAATTTTTAAGCGAGCTCGAGCAGAGCCGAACCCTCCGGTGAAGCTTTTTAGGCTCAGCTTGTTGAGCTCGAGCTGAGCAGGCAGGAAAGCATGCAGCTTTTTGATCAAATAATATTTTGGGTTGACCTTTTTTTTTAACTTACCAAGCATAAAAAAAAATTGGAGATGATAATCTCACTATTATGTAACATTAAAAATCTGGGGATAAAGCGTATATAACTTCAGAAATTACCCTTCCTTGCTTGAGGAAAATAGGCTACAAGAGAAAAAAATGAGAAAAGGAGAGAAGGGCGGCTATCAGAGAAAAAACGAGTTTACTCTACAATGGTTACCAATTTGAGTATTTTTAGGGTCATTAATCTTTAACTTATATATATATATACATGACTCAGAATTAATGCCTTGTATTTAAAAAAGTAAATGATTAAAAACATATATAATCATAACTTCCATATTATGTAAATTTATTTGAAAATTTATCTATTTATTAAATAGATTATATAAATCAACATAAATTTTATCTGAAACTCAAATTCATTCATTCCTCAACCTAAAGAACTTTCCAAACTTTGGCAGCCCTAATTAAAGGACAATGGCAATTTGAAAGAAATTTAGGATTTTGACTCACATCGATAAACCACTAAAGCTAAATAATTAATTATTAAGTTTTTGGTTTTACTATCATAATCAAAACATATTATTTTTCAAACTTGAAATTCCAAATTGTAATTTTTAAAACCTTTAGGCGATTGGGCGTGAGGTGGAAAAGGATTAGTAAAGATCCCATACAAGTCCTTATAAAAACATGGCTACTACAATATAATATGCAAAGTGAATAGAAGTAAAAAAAAAAATCTCATTTTCAGAAATAAAATAATATATCATAAATTGAGTAGTAAAAAACGTGTAGGCAAAATCATAATAATAAAAAAAAAAAGCAAATCTTGAGTCAAGATCTTGTATACAAAATATGTTTACGTGTATCATCCATCCATCTTATGTAAGCTATGAAACGACTCCTGTATAAATGGAGTTAATTATTCCATCAAAATAAGTATCTTTCACCGTGATGTCACATTAACTAGTAATCAGAATTACTCAGAATCAAGAACCTCTTCCATCTATAGCAAAATATCTCAGGAATCAATCTTAATACACCATGAATCAATCATAGGATCATTAATCATAGCTCCTATGCATCTGCATACACCAAGAACTGCAAAATTCCTCTGCCCCCTTCTCCGGGGGTGATGGGAAGAATCAGAATTCAGATTTTTTCCTACCATCATGTTTTTACGCAATATAATCAATATGAACTACAAAATCTCCCTCGGAGCCACTACAAAAGTTGCTTATCAGTAAGAGGCTGTGCCTCTTGATTTATCTCTTAACTCAAAAAGCGAAGCATGTTTGAAATAGAATCTTTAGAGTCTTGGAATGGCCAGGATGCTCTTCTATTGCCTAACTTTTATTTCTGAATAGGTTATACTTACAAAAACTTGCTATGGTAAGAAAGAAAGGGAAACAAGCACTTCTGGAAAGTAAAATACAACCGAGTTGTATGCAGCATTTAAGCAAAAGATAAATATGCGATACAACAGCAGCAGCAGCATATTTTGTAGCATCTGATATTCAAAAGAATGGGTGCTATTAGCCCAAAAGCTTGTTTATAACTTTGGTTTTAAATTCCACTAATAAGATTGTCATCAGACTCTGGCTGCCAGAAAAGTTGCCCATGTTCAACATCATTATCAAAGGGTGTGTCTTACACTTCCTAACCATTGCCTCCACACATGTGAGTATTATATCTAAATCAATAAACATGCAATATCAAATCAAAAACTTTGTCAATATGTCATTTAAGCCACATAATGCGTTGTAAACACACAGAATTGAGAAACTTTACCATTCTCTGACAAAATATATCATAATTCTATTTTGCACACACAAATTCAAACATGCTCATAATTGTGGCTTTCTAATGAAGATATTGATGACGCTTTTAAACAAAGGTGAAAAGCCCCTACCCCACCACCACCAAAGAAGGGTAGAGTTTAAAACCTCTTTGTCAACAAAACCAGAGTTTAAGATATTCCATTCAACTTAAATGCAAATCCTTCTCTTCTGATTCTACTAACAGCACAAAAAGGCCACATCCTAAAGCACAGTATTTCCTCCCAATGAATCCCCAAATCCTTAAGAATTGATCCCAGGGGAACACTCTGGTTAAGAAGAGAGAAAAAAGATTCAATTCCCTAGCTCCCTCTGAGAAAGGAAAATAAGTAAAGAGATGAGGAGCCAATTCCATGTCACATCTTGCGCATACAAGATTTAGTATGCTACTTCCATCCCAATTAAGGAAAGTAAAAAGATGAGGAGCCAATTCCATGTCACATCTTGCGCATACAAGATTTATGCTACTTCCATCCCAATTTATTTAGGGCCTCTTTGATTTTGCTTTAGAGAAGCCAAAAACTCATCTTTAAGCTCAAGGAGAGCTTCAACCTGCTCATCTTTGATGTTGCTTCTCCTGGAAGCTTTATTTTGGTCTATGCAAGAAGCTAGTTCATGTTAATGAAACTTTAATAATATCAATATCAAGAAGCTAAGTTCTGACTCCAACTTTTAGCTAAAGCCAAAACAAAGACTATGCCAAATGTGATGTCATTAAATTCATGTCATGAACAACCTTCCACATAATAGTAGCAGCGACTTAAGACGCAAACTTGAGCAGTGAGGAAACCGCAACTTCCTCTGCTCCAGCTTCTGTGAAATCATCCCCAGCGGTAACCTTACCAAGTAGATCATATCTAAAAGGTATTGAAGTAAACAGACCCCAATAATGTAGCGACCCTACAACCATCAGGCTCCAATACATTTCCATCCCACAAGCTAAGATCCCTATTCCAAATATCTTCATGCCACACTCAAGCCTGAACTTTCAATGGATCATCCAACCCCAAAACATTATGCTAGAAAGAAAACCTCACATCACAATTGCAACAATAGACCTCTGAAGTCTGAACCAAAGCCATGATCTGTCCTTCTACACTTCCATCTAGGTCCCTTTCAACTGCTGGGTAATCCACTCCCCCTTGCACAACCATACTTCAAGACTAGATCTGCTCTCCAAAGGGTCTCTTTTTCCTTCAAGGTACAGTACCATCTATTACCTATCAAAGCCTATTTAGACTATCACATAAACGACAAATAAGCAAAAAAAAAAAAGCTTCACTAGATATCACCCACTGATAAAAAGATAGGCAACAACAAACATAAGAGAAAAGGCTGCATTTCGGCATAATGTCAAAGATATTTGGCTATACCTTCTCTTAGAAGTGACCTTAACTCAATGCCACCCACTCTTACACTCAGCTCAATTGTTAGATAAACATATTCATTAATGCAAGCTCAACTCATGATGTATTTGTTTAACTGGTATAAAGCAGTTCCTACAACATGAAGGAGCCAAACAGATGGAGGCTCCCACTAATTTTCAGATTCCAACAGAGTCCCAAATAGTGCTCATTGTAGAGTGATATACCAGTAAAGGCCATCCCATGGGAGGCCCCAAGGAATCTTGGATGACATTTCATCGAGCTGGTCCAAACCACCCAGGGCTGTTCTTGTAGGTTTAGAACTTTACTCCCCTTCATCCTTCCATGTTATTCTATCCATGTATTTATTTATTTACTAGAGCAGCTCTAATTCAACTTGAACTAGAGGTCGTACAACTTGATCTCATAGAGAAATTCAAATCCCAGTAAGTTCTTAGATGATCTAGGGTGGTTTGGTTTGTGAGAAGTCCTGTTAGTTTATCTGATCATCAACTGCAGACACATGAACAAAGGAAGGCCTTCTTTACAATTCAATTTCTTTTCTTGCAACTTGTAACTCATGATCCAGCATGTGAAATTTCAGTCAGAGCTCAATAACCATGTGTTTAGAAATGTCCCATAACAAACATTTCTAAACACACAGTGTTTCTAAACACCATATGTGAAAACTGCTAGGAAGGTTCTTCAACCCAATCTACACAGTTCCAACTTCCAAGCTCACTTCCATGCCGAAATTTCCACAACCAATAACCAAAACACTCTGGTTTATGAAATCGGAACTAGACTTATACACACCAGTATGGACAGCCGTCCCCAGAAACCTCTCAATGCCCAAATTTCTGGCATCTGAGCTCGACATTTCCTTTGTTTAAGCTTCTTGTTAAAAAAAACTAAGCTTCGAATCCAAGATTGAATTCAGAGTATTATTGGGCATCAATTAAATGATTAAATCAGAGAGAATACCTTGAATGATTGTATTTGTAGCGGCGATTCGACGAAAATGGAGCCGAGAAAATCATGATGAGCGCAGTCGGCGTCGCAGCGTAGGGAGAAAGGTTGAGATGCAGTCGACGTCGCCGCGTCGGGAGAGAGGTAGATCGATTTGGGTCGAGATGTAGTCGACGGCGTCGCCGTGTCGAGGAGAGAGGAAGTCGGGGACGACGAGCAGCGCCGGCAGTCCAGTCGAGTCTGGCCGTCTGGGAGTGGGGACGACGATGGGAGAGTGATTCAGAAATCAGAATCGTGAGAAATTTGTGGGTTGGGTTTTTTCCATATATTGGTACGGTGCAAACGTCGTTTGCACTGATAGATTATTTAAAAAAATGCCAAAGCGGCGATGCGTTTACGATAGGCTTCGTTTCGGGCTCGGGCTCGGGCTCGGGCGCCGGCTCGTTAAACAAGCCCAATTTTAGGCTCAAGCAGCTGTTAGGCTTCACGAGCGAGGCTTTTCGAAGTAGAGCCCAGGCGAACTTGAGCTCGGGGGCTGATTACCGACCCTAATTTTTATAGAATATTTTTAATTGTTACGGTTGATCTTATTTAATTTTAGAGCTATAAAAAATGTATAATGAAAAAAAGTAAGACGTAACTATTATTTTTAAATATATTTAAAAATTAAGAAATAAAAAAGATCTTAGGTTTCTAAAGCTAATACTACCACCTACTTGTTATAAGAATTCAAATTGGGATTTAACGACGGTTCAAAACTTTCTTGGATTTGATAGGGAGGAAAGTAAGCAGGACCTTCTTGATGAAGGGTCGAGCCACTCATACGTGAGCCTTACCTTTGCTTAGCGGATTTGCGACAGTAGAGAAGGGAATCTGACCACATTTGGTTCTTCCCATACTTCATCCTTGCCCACTTCCAATTTCATCCTCGTGACCTTCCACCGCCTCCCTTTATCATAATCCCTCATCTTGCCCTCTCCCTTGATGACCTCCTCGCTCTAGGGTTTTGGACAATTAGGGTTCTGGGATGCAGCGGATTTGGATTGGGATTAGGTGAAGAAGAGAAGAAGAAAGAAGCACCTAGTTCGGTGAAGCACTTTGGAAGAAGATTGAGAGAATGACGGGTTCGAGCTATCAGAGAGAGAGAGAGAGAACGTTAGAGATTCGAATCTAAGGCTCACGAAGCTAGGTTGGGTTTGAGCTTCTACAATCTACATGAGAAACTGCAACTCTCTCATGTATTCTCTCCCCTCCGTAATGCTTATATTTAGTATTTTTATGAGCCAATATGAATGAATTACCACCTGGATTGGGTTTGGTTACGGGCTTACGACCAACGTCACTTTGACAGATAAATTGTTTTAAAATCGACAAAAACAAAAGTTATTCGTAAATTTAACCTCTTATTTTTATAAGCTTATTTAAAATGAACCAAATGAAAAAGATATTGTAAAATCTAATCTTTTATATTAAAACTCAAAAAATAAAAATAAAATATGTTATTTGAACAAATTTATCCTTTTAATCATCATTCGACAAGCGAATTATCCATTTTTCTCAAACTTTCATTTTCCTTTTTTATTTATTCCTCTCCATTTTTAACTCTTCTTTTTCACTAGTTTTTTTGATTTGATACTAAATAACATTTCATTATAATATGGTTAAGTTTAAGATTTGATAACAAAGTTTGTTCATATATATGATTAAGTCCAATTTAAATAGCAACTCCATTACAAACTGGGACATAATCTTTTTCAAGTTTGTTCAAATATAATTTAACAATTATTAAGTTCAAACTAAATAGATATTGTGTTATAAACCTGAACTTAACCTCCTTTAAGTTTGTTTAAATACTAATTTAACGATGGTTAAGTCCAATATGTATAGAAGTTGTGTTAGAAACTTTGACTTAACAATTCGAGTTTGTTAATCTTAGCAACGATGGTTAAATTCAACATGTATAGAAAGCGTATTAAGCACAAAGCAGCGCGCGAGTTTGTCGGATATTAACAATGAAGGTTAAGTCCAATATATCAATAGAAAATAATTTAAAGATTTAGACTTGACACCCTTCAAGTTTGTTCAAGCGTTGCCAACAACGAAGCCCCAGGCTTTGAAGGCGAGGTTTGAATTTGGGGATTGAATCTTAACTCTTCATACTTTGTCAACATAAGTTCTTCTTCTTGAACTTGAGATGCTTTTAAAAGAAGAATAACAAGAACAAGGATTAAGTAGGTGAAGAGAAGTTGTTTGAATTCTTTAAGTGATAAATGAAGAAAAATGAGAACCCAAAGTTCGTATTTTTTAAGGTTTGGAATGGAGAAAGCTTGAAAGAATGAAAAATCATAAGAAAACAAGAGATAATGGATTTGGTGGGGTGATATGGAGAGAGTACTTAATGAGGTAATTTTTGTTTAAAGTGGGTATATTTTAAGGTTATAAAAGTAAGGGGTTAGATTTATGTAACGACCCGTACCAAATAATACAAGTTTGACAAAGTTTGACCAACCAATAGTAGGTGGGGCCAAGTTGACTTTTTCAAGGATGAATAATTTTGGGTTGAATAAGACACCATTTCGTAGGCCTCGTCGTGCGAGTTCACATGCGGGTTGAGCGTCGAAATCTGACTTACGAATAAGAAGTTATGGCCCTTGTAAGTTCAAACAGCAGGATTTTATCAATTTTCAAGTCAGCACGGGATTTTTACCCGAAAACAACCCTAGGCTCTATATAAGCATAGTTTGGGTGCCAAGTGCCTGTACATAGGGTTTAAAAAATGGCGCGCGGGCCACTCGTCAAGCAAGGAAAGGTAAGCCCAGGTGAGATGCAGAGCCAGCGGCATCGGCTAAAACAAAGGCAGGTTGTTCGCCCCAGGGCCAACGGCCACGAACCAGAAAGAAAGTTCATTTCACATCAAATCAAACTAAATATCATCAGTAAGGGAAGTAAGATAATTCCCAATAACCACCTATCCTATAAAACAAATTGAATCTCACCAATGAAGGAAGTAGGATAATTCTCAATAAACTGCTCCTGTTGTATCCCACTTATTAATCGGAAATGTGATAAAGAAATACTCCATCAATGGAAAAAGTCTTTATCACCATCTAATTTAGGAAAAGCATATCTTATAAATAGCAGGTCACATGGTAAAGGTACGAGACATTAAGCGCCCAAGCGTGCTGATCTCCCTGCAAGAAAGAACTAGCAGAGCATCGGGTGACAGCGGGCAAGCCCTCGCCGATTCCCATTGTTACTTGGCACACGGGAGAGTAGCGACATCGAGTGGACACATAGCGGTAGTTCAGTCGATAGCTTGATCGACCGCGTTAGCCAGGTTAGATTGAAACTTGGCATCATCATATTTCAAAAGCATTCCTCTTTTATAAGGTGTATTTCTTTTCAATGAAATCTTGTTTCGTATTAAGGGACATCGAAAGGGGTTTCTCGAAATCTTATGGTCCTAAAAATATTTTATTTTATATTTTAATAGAGTATATAAGTGAAAACTAGTAATCTCTGCAAACTGGGCAAATAAATAAACAAGCGACATATAAATGATTTATTAGTTTTAAAAATATTTACATTTTACTTCACTTTTTTTTCCTTCTCACTTTCATCTCATTCCTGAGATTCTTGAACAACCTTCCATAAAATCGTTTTAAAAAAATATATTGCAATTGGCATTGATCTTCCCAATTTAAGAATTTTGAATCATTATGTCCACACAAATGTTGCTACTTCTAAGAAAGTTTTAAATGTTCTTAGGTGGTCTTTGTTTCTTGTTTTTTGTTTTTTTTTTTTGTTATTTTTGTTTTGGCTTTTGCTAAAACAACAACTGGACTTCAATTTTTTTTTTTCATTTTCTGAACTAAACTTCTAACTGAATAGAAAAATCTAAAATATTTAGCTTTCACGAATTCTTAAACAAGAATACAAAGGTGTAAACTGCTTCAATTGATTAAATGTCAATGTTAAAATGGGCGAGCATGAAAGTAGAAAGGGTTGATGCCAGTAAAATAATTCTTACGTTGCATTAAGCGAAACACAAATGTACAAAGAAAATCATGTTTTGTCCTCCAATTGAAACTCTCTTTTATTCATTCTTATGCTAATTAATTAAAAACCCATACATTTTTAAATCTTTATTTTGCTCACATTTTAAACAAGAATTAAAATATTGATTTCTTTTTTCTTCATTGATAAATATTAAATAGGCTAACTATTTTTATTTAAAAATTAATTTTCTCAAATTTTACATATAATGTTAAATTATCATATAAACAAATCTTAAATTAAACTATCGTTTTTTATATATTAAAATGTTTAGATATTTGATTTTCAGCTTATAAAAAAAAAAGTTAATATTAAGGTACTCCGGAAGGTGTGAGGCAAGAACTTCCGCCCATTTATAGTTACATCATAAAAGTTATTTATTTGTTTTATTTTTAAATATTGAACTTCACTGGCATTGAACGGGTCTGGGTCTGGGTCTGGGTCTAGAGAGCAGTTTGTTTGAAAATGAAAAGTTACTTAACTTTGTCCTGGGAAAAAAACAAAACTCGGCTCTCTCCTCTCCTCTTACAATAACTACAATCCTCCTCCATCTTGGGCCTCTGCACTAACATCCCCATCATGTTTTGTGCCTGAGTAAGATTCAACTGGGCACCATCTGATTTGATCACTTGGAGTTAGATCCCAACTGCTGCTGGCATGGAGTTTCAGGCTCATCATCTAATGGCTGTAAAGAAGCCTCAGCGGTTTTCTGTGCCTGGTAGAACAGTTTTCGTTTTCTGCACCAACAACATTCACATCCAGGATAAAGGGATGCATGAGCATCCAGTTTCTGGCCACAACATTAAATCATCATGAGGATGGATCAGCTGGAAAGAGTGTACAAGCTCATCTGGCGACAGCATCAGCATCAGGGTTTCTAAGCCAGCCACTGTAGTTTGATTAGCTGCATCAGCAGCATCTAAATCATGTTTTGGGCTAGTAATAAACTTTATTTCTTGGCTCGGAATCCATTTTCTGGTCTGATGACTCCGCCATGAGATGGATCAACCTGTGCAGAGTTCCCAAGCTCGTCTACGTCTACAGCTGCAGGTTTGGGATTTTCTACATCCATTTGACAGGTTACAGCCTCAGCCAACTCAAGAGCACGATTCTTTGCGGCAATTTCTTCTTGAATTTTTGCTTGTACTCTGTATTCATCAATAGAGATTTGATCCTTTCCTGTTCATAATAACATCCACCATAGCGCCTCTGTAAGTTTGTTTCAAGCTCCTTCTGCTTCTGAACTTCCTCCCACAGACCATTGATCCTGTGTGATGCTGCTATTTGCTCTTGTTATGCAAAACTTGGAAGCACTCAGGATTCTGTTCAGCAGCGTCCACGTCTGTTTGAAAGTTGCCTCAATTTGTGCCCTGGTTTCCAGCCCGCACCTGGATCATTCAAGTCAAATGGTTCAAAAGCTATAAAATTGATGGTACCAAACACCAATAATTGAATGATATTGCCAATTAATGCACACCTCAAAAAACAATGGTGCTTTTTTATAAACCTCCTAATATCAAGAAAACCATAAGGGAGGGAGTAGCAATTGCTGGCATTGGAGAAAATAATAAGATAAGCCAGGCAATATAATCCAAACTGGAGCAAAAATGGGCTGTCAAGAGAGTTGACCTTAGATCATAAAATTCTCATGAAAAGGAACCTGAAGCTGTTATTTCATGCTTTAACCTTTTTTGCAATAGAAAGTTCTAATACAGGTGGTATGGACCTATGGGGCTGCAATGCTCCCTTTCAGGAAGGTTATCTTACACTGGACACTATTTGAGGAAGAGTTTATACATGAAGGTAGGATCAATCAATTGGTGCCACGCGTGTGCAAGGAATTATCATAATCACCTCCCCATTTGTGAATTAATGGTCATCGTTTCTGAACCTGTTTCCTAAACTTAAGAGTTTCAAAAAGTGCTGGCAGGCATGTGGAAATATTCTTACCAGGATTGGCAAGGCAGTTTATTTGGTAACACGAGGAAATGTAAAATGCAGAAATCAGCCTCAGTCAGTTTGTTTTCTTGTAGAATCTTTGAAGACCAAGAGTTATCGAAGTGAGCCGAAAATAGGTTCCCATGTCTTTGTTTGTCTCGTTAAGGAGAAGTCTATGGGATGGGGGAAAGAAAAAAAAAGGTATAAATAAACTTTAAGTAGGATTAATAATTTTTTAATAGGTAAATATGTTTCTTCTTTTTTCTTTTTTTTTTTGTCGGCCATATAGGACCTGAACATGGAGCCTCACTAACTCAACCCTAACCCTTTACCACTTGGGTCAAACCTCAAGGGCTTTAAGTAGGATTAATATTAGTTAGAATTAAATTAAAATTTTAGTATTAACTGGAATTAAGGTAGAATTAGTAGTTAGAATCAAATTAGGATTAACAGAATTAGGTTGCAAAAGATAATTAGAATTAGACTCATAGGTTATTAGAGTCCTAGATTTGGTTCTTGCCACTAAGGCTACCAGATTCAAGTCTCAATGGAGACAAAGAATGAAAAAAGAAAAAAAATATTTACCTAAAAAAAAAATTTGATTTGGTTCTTAGAAACCTATAAATTAGACGATAAATGTAACTCAAAACAAGATTGATTGATGCTAATATTGTATGTTTTACTATTGCAAGTGCTTAAAAGCCTCGTGAGCCTCCATTAATTCTCTTCTAGGTTGGACTCTTAAGAGACCTTGGTGAGACTCTAAGGCCTTGTTTAGTAGGTAGAAAAATTTTACATTTCTACATTGAAACTGAAAACAAAGAAAGCAGCGTTTAGTTACGGAATTGAGCAACGAATTTGAAAGCAAGAAAATAAATTCATTATTTTGACATTTTATATATGAATCAGACTTCAACTTTCTTTGTTTTTAGCATTTTGGTCATCGAAAACAAAGGTTTATTTTCAACATTTTATAACTTCATTTTCAAGAAAATGGTTTTACAAAGCCAGTTTTACGTATTTTATTTTGTCAGGTGAGTAAAGAAGCGTATTTTAAAAATGAAATTAAAGATTAGAATACGTGAAAATTTTCATAATGAATTTTGGATATAGTTGAAAATTTTAAGTGAAGCTAGCGAAACCTAAAGGTTTCCACATCTTTCCTTGTGTATCTTCTTTCTCTCTATTTTTTTTTAAATTTTATTTTCCTCAATTATAAACTTCATTCCTTATTTCTCTCCTTCCACTCCTAACCTCACCTGCACCCAATTATAGGCAACCATCCTGCGGTTGTCCTGCATCATTATCTTTCAGTTTTCTTGAATGGATGGGTTGGTTAAAGGCTTTGTTTGGAATTCTTTTCTTTTTGCTTCAGGAGATCCCCGCCATATCACATGTACCAGAGATGTGCCCCCTTTGTTGGTGTCATTTATAAGCTTTTTTGCTATCAGAAAAAAAGTGCACCTATGGTAGAATGCATAGTGATGTACAGGGCGACAATGATTGCAAAATAGAGAAATAATCTTGAGTCGCAAATTTAGCATCACCTGATAACCATGCGTAAGTTTTATCTTCTGCTCAAGGCGTTGTGCGTACCGTATCATCCTCCATCACTTTCACATTCATAAATTCATTCTGCAGGTATAGTTCATGTTTCAACAACTTGCTTGAGAGACCATAAGCATCACATTGAAGTACATGGTCATTTACAACATGTTTTGTATTGCCTCGACAAATTCATCAAGTGATTCGTTATCCTTCCACATTGCACACAGAGAACTGAACCTCTTCCTTTATCAAATGATCAGCCTAGCAAAGGAACTTAGTCCCCTCCACTATTTGCACATGCAATGAAATAAACCTGTTTAAGAGCATTTCATCAAATAAAATCATAACAGATAAATATGCAGAAATGATTATCCATTTAAGCCAATCCAATCACACAAAAGTATATCATGGTCATAGAATGATTATCCACTTACAATAAGAAGTGCTCATAAAGAAATTTATTGTGCTTATTCTAAGAAGTTTTAAATCTTCAAAGACTTCTATTCCAAAACAGAACAAAGTAGCAGCCCTCAAATCCCTTTTCCATTCCTTGGCTATGAGGGTTCCATGTCAACAACGAGTTTCCTTTTGCCACTAAATCCATCCCCAAACCACACTAAGAAAAGAGAAAATTGAGCTGAAATAGGATGCCTTTCGGATAAAGAGTTAAAACTATTTTTGGTGGAAAAAAAAGTTATGTTATCTAAAACCATGAGTTCTTCAGTATATTAAACCACCAAAAAGAACCTTGGGAAAACCCAAAGTATACAACATATATACAAAAGGGCCCCCAAGGGGGGAGCAAGGAAAAGAGAACACCTACCCACCCTTAACAAAAACCAATGAACTCATTTACAACCTACCCAAGTCAAAAAAAAAAAACCTAGGCCTCTCAACACTATATAAGTTTATTAAGACCCGAGGTTACAAAGAAAGTACACTTCATCTAATGATTGAAATATTCATCCTCAAAAACCCGGTACTATTCTTCCCACCATATTGTCAAAAAATGCAAGGAGCTTCCATCCATTCCTTCTTGCAATGCTTTCCCACAAAAGAACCTTACCAAGGATCTCCTTCACGAAGAAACCTGTGACACCAAAAATGACTAAAAGCAAATCCCACAAGATTCTGGCCTTTGAACAATGGATCAATAAATGATCAACTATTTCTTCCTCTTCACCACAAAGGAAGCACCTATTAGCCAAAGCTCTACCCCTCCTCTTTCATTGACCTAGAGTTAACACTTTGCCCCAAAAAGCTTCTCAAGCAAAGAAACCAACTTTGGTGGGCACCTAGGGGTTCCAAACAAAATGGAAGGAGAAAAGAGAATCCCAAATGCATGTAAAAATACTTCACTGAAAAGCGTTCATCCTTAACATCTTTCATAAATGACATCCTCTTGATTAGTGAAAACCCTTTTCCTTGAATGACATGCAGAAAAATCTGAACCTCCTCAACTCTCAATCATTAAAAGATCTAGAGAATTGGGTGACAAACCCCCTCCTCCCGACTAAGTTTCCCACAAATCTGCAACCAATGCCTCATAATATTGACTACCAAAGAAAGAGAAAAACAAAAGGGAAATTTATAGACAAGGGCTCCTCCCACACCAAAAGTCCTTCAAAGCACCCTCCTACTGTTCCTACTAAGTACATAATATTGGGGAAAAAGAACCACTCTTTATAATCTCTTTCTAGACTCTTGTCCCATAGGTTCCTCGCATATTGCAAGAACACCAACCCCCCAAATCCTCCCCAAACTTTGAACATATAACTTTTCTCCAAAGGGATTCTCTCTCATTAGCAAAGCTCCAAAGCCCCTTGCTAAGAAGGGCCCTTTTAAGATTAAGAAAACCTCTAACTCCCAGCCCGTCTTATTTTTGCAGAAGTGCAAGCGGTAGTAATTTACTAGATGCGGTTTTGTCTAAGGGCACACCCCAAAGAAATCCCTGCGAATGCTCTAGTCTCAGCTTAACTCTCCTTGGCGGTGAAAACGAGGGTAATGTAATAAATTGGTAAGCTAGAAATAGTACTACGAAGGAGAGTGAGTCTCCACCTTACACTGAGATATACTACCTCTTCCACAAAACCAGCCTTTTCACAACCTTTTTCTTCTATATCATCCCGAGCCGCCACCCGAATTGTTCGCTAAGGGTAGTCCTAGATAGGAATAAGGAAGGACCCGTATCTTACACCCTAACTCGAGAGCTAGATCCTCCACATTATCGACATTTCCCATTGATATGAATTCACTTTTAGCCAAATTACTTTTCAACCCCAAGATAGCTTCAAACCACATTAGAAACCAACTAAGATAAGCCATCTGATCCTACTTCACTCACAAAACAAGATAATTATTAAGTCGTACAAAAAGTGAGAGATAATCATCCCACATCCCTCCTTTACCTCAAAAAACCAAGAGTTGGACTTTCACATACATATGTGGCATGAGTGTATAGGTACAACAAGTGTATTCAACACTTAAAAGGTGCAAAGGGTATATATGACATATGCAAAAAAAACCAAAAGGCCTTAAAAACAAGGAAATGGAAACACAAAAAACATTCAACCTTGTCTTACATTTTTTATAGGTAAAGATAATCTATATTAAAAGGTCGCTGAAAATGCAATAAGAAAGAATACAAACGGATCCAAGGCACAAACAGCCCCCAAAACTACACAAAAAAATCTCCCTATACAAAAAAAAACCTTATCATCCCACCCAATCAATAAAATAGAAAAAGTCAAAAGGTTCATCCGCTCAATTCAACTTAGTGCTCCAACCAAAAAAGAAACAAAGCAACTTTTTAACTTTTATAGACAACAAATCATCCCTAAGGCTATCTCATTCCAGATCTTCCAAACCGCCCAAAATAAACAAGGAGGCTGCTCCATACCTTCTTCTTCCACTTCTCATCCTTGAAAAAACGCTTCAACTTAAGAGAGTCTCCTAACTTAGTCTTGAGATCACCCAGTGATGCAGACAAAAGAAAACAAACTCCCGGCCTCTTATTTGCATAATAAAGGAGGAGATGGTCCATATCTCTCGCAAAGTAATATCTATTGGCAAGGGCCCAACCCCCTTAAAGTTGATCAAGTCAAAATCTTGCCTCAGCGCACCACATGTGAAAAAGTTAATCTTAGGCCACACCCCGTACTTTAATACATAATACCAAGGGAAAGGAATATCATGGCTCAACTATAAGACTTTTTTTTTTATCAGTAAAAAGCAAATATTATAGAGATAGGAAGAGTTCCCAGGAGTACACAGGAAGTGGACAAAAGGGAGCCAAAAAGCCCAGACAGGAAACAAATCAAAAACCCTACCTACTCCCCAACCAAGTCAGGAAGTCCAATACAGAGTTCGTGTTGTCAATTCAATACAGGTTAGCCTAAGTCCACAAATTGGAAACGAAGTTAGCTTTAATCCTTTGAGCAGAAGTGAACTCATTCTCGAACACCAACCTATTTCTTGTCTTAAAAAGAGTCCAAAAGCAGGCACAAAAGTCTTTGCCAATCAATAATTTTTAACTTTCTGTTTGCATTTCGCTGTAAAGGTAAAGGGTGTGAAGGGTGACAGAAAACCTAGCCAGTTGACAATCGACAAAAGGTTCATAACATTTTAGCACTTTTACAGTGGATCAACAAATGGTCTATGGACTCCTCGTCCTCCTCCCACAGAAAACATATGTTTGTAAAAGTCATTCCATGGAGTTTAAGTTGATCCAAAGTGAGCATTTTACCTCAAGTAGCTTCCCATGCGAAGAATCCTATTTTTGGAGGCACAACTAGATTCCATACTAAGCTATAGGGAAACTCAATGGCGGGGGAGGGATCTAAACCTTTTGTACACATGATCTTCAGATAACCCTTTTCCTTAACACCCTTGATAGTAACATGTCCTCACCCAGAAAGTCTAAAATTTGTCATAAGAGTTGCAGGAATCTCACCTCTTCTATCTCTCAATCGTTGAGAGGTCTTAGGAAGGTTGGGCACCAACACCCTTCCCCCCTGCCCCTGTCCCACGTGTCCGCAACCGTGGCCTCTTTATTCAGAGCCAAATTAAAAAGGGACGGATAAATAGAACATAGTGTCTCCTCTCCATGCCAAACATCTTTCCAGAAGTTGATCCTCCTTCCATCCCCTAGGGAGAAGACCACGTTCTGAAAAAAGCTAGGCCACTCTTTCCTGATTTCCTTCCATAAACTAGTCCCATAACCACCTCTGAGATCACAGGTGTGCCAACCTCCATTAGTCTCGCCAAATTTACTGCAAATAACCTTTCTCCAAAGCGAGTTTCTGTCGTTGGAAAACCACCAACTCAATTTACATAACAAAGCCTTAATCATCTTAGAAAAGCTTTTAATCTCAAGGCCCCCTTTTCTCTTATCTGTACACACAGTGGCTCAGCTCACCAGAGAAACTTTCTTATCAAGGTCGCTCCCTCCCCATAGAAACTGTCTTTGAATCCTATCCAATCTAGCACAAACTTTATGAGGCATTCGGAAGAGAGAAAGATAATAGATTGGGAGACTGGACAAGGTGCTACGAATAAGCATTAACCTCTCCCGCCTTTTGGTATGTACAGAATCTTCCAAGAAGCCAACCTCTTTCGGAATATCTCTTCAATCGAGGCCCAAACACCTAGTGACTTATGTTTGGCACCCACAGGGAAGACCGGATAAGTGGGGAGGGGATTCAACCGCAACCCGACTGCGAGGCAAGCTCCTCCACATTAATCACAGACTGATTAGGATGATTTCACTCTTGTTTAATTAATTCTCCAAACGACACCACTTCAGAAGCAGATCAAGGTCAACTTAGAAACTTTAGCCAGTCTTTATCGGCCTGCATAAAGGAGTGTGTCATCGGCGTAGGGAGGTGGGAAATAACCGACTCCTCACCTCTCTGTCTGCCCGATGCTTCTTCTTAGGAAGATAATTTCCTTCCAACGACGGTTTATCGGTGACGAGCTTCCATTAGATAGCGAAGAGATAAGGAGAGGATCACCTGTCTCAAACCCCCTTGAGCTTGGAAAAAAATGGCCCAGGGAGTCGTTGATGAAGCGAGAAGAAAGTGTGAAATGCACCATTTAATCCGGCTCATCCCGCGGAGCTCGAGCCCATCCACGCCCATGACCTAGTGCGAAGCTCCCAGATGCTATAGTATGCTTTTTCTATATCGACTTGAGACTAAATCACACTTCTTCCTTCGAGGTTGGAGTCCACTATCTCATTAAGCGATCTTTCTTCCGTCCGAGATCTACATCTCCCCTCTGGCATTTTGAGACTTGGATATCACCTTGTCCATGACCCTCTTAATCCTGTTGGTTAAAACTTTTGTCAAAATCTTGTATAAGTCTCCCACAAGGGTGATTGGCCTTAAATCCTTGAAGTCCTCCACAATCGGTTTCTTGGGGATCAAAACCAAAAAAGTAGCATTTAAATTTTTATCATCTAGCTACGTTCGTGAAGCTTGCGAAAAACACAAGACCCATTCTTTACAAAGTCGACAAAAAAGTGAGGAAACCATCGGGCGGGAGCCTTATCACTAAACCTCGAAGCAATTGTCCAAATTTCTTCCTCTTAAGACTTCCTCCCGGTTCCAGTAGCTTCCTCGAAACCCAATTTCATTGAGAGCAAATTTCGGGGAATAATAGGGCCTTGACCTTGGTAGAAGATTTTGGAAAGCATCCACCAGTCCTTCCTTGATATCAACTTCCTTGTCTAGCTTTCTGTCATTGATACTGATGCTTTTGAAACAATTTTTTCTCACAGTAGACATTAGCCATCCTATGGAAGAACACAGTGTTCCTATCCTTAACGCCAGAGTCTCTCTGGGTTTCTATCTCCAGGGGAAGTCCTCCGTGGAGCTGACCCTTGAAATCATCTCTGGCCTTAGCTCGTTCCTCAACTTCCTCGAGGCCCAGTTCCCTTTCCTTCTCAATACCATCCCAGAAAGTCACCTTGCATAAGGCATCCTTCTTGTTGGCCTCGACTCTACCAAAAACTTCTCTATTCCAAGTCTTAAGAATACCTTTCAAGGCCTTTAAGTTTGTAGTGAGGATGAAGCTAAAGGACCCGTGAAACTGAAGATTTTGCCACCACCCTTTCAAAATCTCTTTGAAACCCTCAAATTTCAGCCATATCAATTCAAAATGAAAGGGGGATGGACTCGTCCTTACACCATCAACGTCTGACGGAATGGGAAGTGATGGGAACGCTAGAGAGACATATCTGGATCACGCTATTTGATGGCTCTCGAGTCTATCCTAAATGAGACATTGATCCTACCATTTGCCCCCTCCCCCACCAGCCCGACCCAGTGTAGGACCTCCACAGCAGCGGAAGGTCTCTTAAACGAGTCGTCGGGACATCGGAAAACCTTCTCATGGTGTTGGAGATCCGCCCTCTCTAGATCTTTCATTAGGAAAGAGAATCTCGTTGAAATCGCCGCCAACACACCATGGTTCTTCCCACAGGCCACCGATCGAACCAAGCTCCTCCCAAAATGATTCTCTGAGACTCCTCTCAATCGGGCCATACACCCTGGAAAAAACCCATTGGTACCCGTCCTCCACCATTCTAAACAAACACGAAACCAAGAAACTTCCAACCACTGAATCCACCAAACTAATTCTTCTTTTATCCTAGAGCAAAAGGCTACCTCCTACAGTCCCCTCTACATTCAAAGCTTTCCAGTTCAGAAAAGACTACGCGCCATCACATTGTTCATCTCTTAGACCTTAGTTTCTTGTAAAGCAAACTAAAGTCACCACAGCCGAGTTAAAGAAAAATTCTTGATAAGTTTCCTTTATCGGGATGGATTCACACCTCCCAACATTCCATGATAGAATTTTGACCTTCATTTTAACTTTAACGTTAGGTTCCCCTTGTCCACCTCCCTTTATTGCATTCTTCCCATTATAATTAGTTAGCCTCTTCGAGTCTTCTTAGTTCAGCTCGCTTTCGACATTGTGTGATTCCGTTTCTTTAACAATTTGTTGAGATGCACTGATTTCAAGCAACTCAAGCTCCTTTCAAACCCCTTAGTTGGAAATCCCAAAAATTTGCTAAATTTTGCCCGAGTATTTTCCGATTCTCATAAGTCAGACCCTTTGAAGATTCAATTTGGGCCTCCTCCATTCTTTGACCATACTTCACCCAGAGCTTTCCCGCAGCTTCAATTATCTCATGGACATTCCAGCCCCATTATTGCCATCGGTTGCCACCACCTTTAGTTGTTCAGTCCTCATTCTCGAGTCGCAACTTGAGCAGTAAAAAACCCCGATAGCGAAGTGGCCAAAAAAACAAAGAAAATGGAGGAGACTATTCATAGAGATTATCCCCATACTTGTGCATATTGACACAATCATATTCCTTTGCTGGACCCTCTCTGAGTTCACCTTCTTCCCAGATGTGTGTGACATGCCCCTCCTTGCCGGCATTTTTAACTCTAGTAACAAGGCTTTTGGAAATAGAAGGCATAAAAGGCCTTGGAAGTGGACCCTGACTCGGCCCAATCCCCATTCCTGCTACCTTGAGATGACTAGGGTCAGGTGAGTCCGATTGACTAGAGGGCCATTTGTGGGGCTTGGGCTTGGGGCCACCGGGTTGTCAAGACCCGACCCAGTACTACACAGGCTCGACCTATGGTTTCGATCGCCGCGGGGCCCAGACCTTGATCCCACCACATGCTTGGCGGAGCCAAGGTCCACCTTATAGCAGGACTTGAGTACGGTCACGCCTCACCCTACCCGAGGCGACAGGCCTTGTCCCTTCATTCTTCCCGAAGCTTTTTTCCTCTGACCTCACACTCCTTCCTGCGTGTGTACCACCTTCACCTTCAACCTCAAACCCTGAACTTCGTTGATATCTCCCTTTGGATATTTGTCGAGCGGAATGATGGTTCACTCTCCCACCCCAATTGGGTTTCGTACCTGGGATCAATATCTCTGCCTGAAATACTGTTGGCTAAGGTATTAAGGCTCTGCATTTTCTTCCCAGACAAAAAAACCTCCTTCTTCACCTTCGGCACCCATGACGGAGGTTGGGATATCTGAAGAGAGAAGAAGGGCTTTCCTTATCTTACCGCACGACTCCCCTTTGCTTAGTAAAAAACCTTCTCTCCTCTACGCTCACGGGACCGGGGCGTGATTGCGAGTCTCGCTTTGCCCTAGCGTTTTTGTTGGAAGAATCTCTTGACAACCCCTTTCCTCTTCCGCGAGATCATTGCACCCCTGAAGAGAAACAAGACTAGGGCTCACAACGCCCTTTACAATCTCCACTGGCAACCCCAGTCTCTTTACCCTTTGATCAACCCAAAAAGCCTTCTCTTTGGGCCTCTCTGCTTCATCCATATTACCAAAAGGGCTTAGGCTTTGGCCCACAAAGTCCTGTGAGAGAACGGGCTTTGACCCTCCACACACCCTTGTTAAGGGCTTGGGCTACGGCCCGTAGAATCTTTTTTGACACCCTCCTCTTTCGAACTTAGACCCGGCTTCTTTTGAAAAACAAAACGTAGGTCCCTCTTTAGGGATCCCAATACGAGTTAGACCATTGGGGACCACGCAAACACGTTTTTCGGAGGCTCTGTAGATCCCTTTTTCTCCTCTGAAGATCGTAGATCCTTTCTTCTCGATGCTCAGAAGATCAGCGTAGCGTGTCTTCCCTTTCCTCTTCCTGGGTTGCCACGAGCTCCCCATTTCATTGTTTCTTGAGGATACACCTCACATTACCCTTGGTTGGATCTCCCACCATATTTAGGGTTCAGTAGCTAGCCCCATAAACAAATTAACGGTCGGCTTTCGTACCATTCATTTTTACCAAAATTCTTGCCCATAGAAGATCCGTCCTTAGGGTTGTTCAGCATCCATGGCCTACCACAAACTCCCACGGCTATCTCTGCTTTTTCACGATTTCTCTGTCGAGGTGCAAGGGTAGGCCAACCACTCTGATCCAAGCTTCATGAGCCTGGTCTTTTCTTCCCGTATATCCTGTTAAAGGGTTCCACCATTCCAGATTCATCGCTTCACCCCTAAAAATCATGCTTCCATTCTCCATGACCCAGTTTGCCTCTTCCAACGAATCAAACTCCATGGAGAAAAGGTTATGATTTAAAGGATAAAAAAGTACACTCATCTTCAACCTCTAAGCCCTTTTGGCCCAGTAACTACCGGAATGCGATGCTTATGCCATTGTGACCATCTCCACTCCATGTTTAACAACCCAAATCCCATTTTGGTATACAATCCTAATATCCAGCAAACCATATCCTGTTTTTACGCCATAAATACGATTATCTACGCAAAGGATTGGTCTGGGTGACCTCCTTATAAATCTCCTTGCTATGGAGAATGGTCTCATCTGAATTTCTTTTTTTCTCCTCTGCTTGCCTTAGTTCCCATATCTTGCAACGCCTCTGCTAGCAGAGTCCACCCATTTATCAGTTGTTTCCTTTAGGAAAGACAGGCGATCTGCTACCATCTGCATCTGACCAAGCGAAAGAACGTCATGCATCATTTTCTTTAACTCCGGTACGTACCTCCTTCCATTCTCCTCATTCAATCCTCTCACTCTTGCATGTTTCCTTCGTGGCTCAACTCCCTTGAGTGAGATTCTTGCTCACTTCTTCTCAAAACGGATCCAGATATATTAGACCCCTCATGCTCCATGAACACAATGATTTCCTCTTTCCCATCCCATAGTGAACTCAAAGATTTAGAATTGACAGAGGAGAACCATCTCAGGTCAATCATGCTCTTTCATCTTCCTCCTCATCATTCTTGCTTTTCATCCAAGAAATTTAGATCACACTTTGTTGTCAAGAGCAATTATCGCCATTCCAGTAGCCATATCTGCAGCCTTGCTGATGCTTGAATCATGTAACATTTTCAAAACTGTAAGACTTGATACATTGATCTAACTGAGAAGACCCCGTCTTTAGACAAATTCCAACAAACCCAATTCTCTACCTCAAGAACCACCACATGCTGCCCAAGTTTCGCCAACAACCTCTCTACATCATCCACCTCCTAGTCATTGAAGGATCTAGAAAAAGAAGGATGCCAACCCTCACCATCAATGCAGTCACTCCAACAATCTCTTACCCACGCCTCCTGTGGCTGCCAGTACAAACAAGGAAAACAGCGACTTGGTTGCTTCTTTTTCTTTTTGATAGGTAAATATTTTTCTCTTTCTTTGTCCACAATGGGACTCGAACCTAGAACCTCCTATAACCCCATCCCACCCCTTTACCACCAGGCCCAGAAGCCTCGAGGCTAGTCCCACTACCTTAATATTCTCAAAGCTTTCCTAATTCTCTTTCCATAGAATCTTAAATAAGTATATAGGAAGCCGGCTTTTCAAGTTTTTCTTATATGGTGTATATACACTCACTTGTAAATGTTTTAGTCTTAGGGTTGTAAATATTATCACATTAAGAAAACTAATGATGATACCCATGTTTTGTCAAGCAGATCCGGATCAGTTAGTATATATTAGTTGGTTGTTGATGTGGCTTGGAGCTATTTCGGGGTTGAGGATCAATTTGAACAAAAGTGAGATCATACCAGTTGAGAATGTGGTGGTTTTGGCTGCAGACAAATTTGAAGGGGCACTCCTTTTCTTATTTGGGACTCCCTATAGGGGCTCATCATGGTTTTGTGGCCGTTTGGGATGGTATGGGGAAGGTTCGAAAGATTGACGTGGAAGAATGATATATTTCCAAGGGTGGGAGAATTACACTCATCAGAGACAATATACTTCATGTCTTTTTTCAATTGCCTAGTAAGGTAAGATTAAGACTGAATCAAATCCATAGAGATGTTCTCTGGGTGGGGTGATCTAGATATAAAGCCTCCATTTGGTGAATTGGTCGATGATTTGCACTAACAAAAAGGAAGGGGCTTGGGTGTTAAGAGCCTCTCTATCCTTAATAGGACCCTCTTGTGCAAGTGGATTTGGCACTTTGCTAATGAAAGGGATGCTCTTTAGCAGGATGTTTTTTTTTTTTTTATCAGTAAAAAGCAAATATTATATATAGCACAAAAAACCAAATGTACACAGGACGTGAACAAAAGGGAGCCAAAACAACAAAAGAATACCCCAAAAACCCTACCTACTCCCCATCCAAGTGAGGAAGTCTAGAACAGTATGTGAGTTAGCATCACTATACAGATTAGCCCATGTCCACAAATTGGATACAATGTTAGCTTTAATCGGCTGGGAGGGCAGCACAAATTCGAACACCTGACCTATTCCTACTTGAGAGATTCCAAAGCGAGGCACAAAGAGTACGCTAGCAATTTTTGCGTTTCTTGCCCACAACGGCTCCTTACCAAGCCAAAAGGGTGTGAAGGACCGAATGCGGGAAGACCCAACTAATCCCGACAATTGACAAAAAGAGATCCCACAACATTTTTGCACATTTAGGTGAATCCAATAAATTAATTACATGATCTACTCATCCTCTTCGCACATAACACATCTATTCACAAGAGTCAAACCTCGGCGTTTGAGTTGATCAATCATGAGCACTTTACCCCTGAGGTTTCTGAGCAAAGACTCAATTTTGGGAGGCAATTTAGTTCCACCAAGCGATATGGAACTCCACGGCAAAGTATCGAGCTTTTATACATAGCCTTCAGTAAAACCATTTTCTTTGGCATTCTTCGAGACTTATCCTCCCATGGACCGAAAATTTTGATCATCAAGAGTTTTTAGGAATCTTATCATCTCTTCAAGCTCCCAATCATTAAGTGGTCTTATGAACGTTGGGAACCAACATCTAGCCCCCTCTCTACTCTCCCAAATATCCACAACCTTGGCCTCTTTGTTTGCAGCCAGACTAAAGAGACAGGGGAAACAAGAACTCAAAGACTCCTCACCACACCAAACATCATTCCAGTTTTATCCTCACACCATCCCGAGGACAAAGGCGCATTACAGATAAGCCCGAACCACTCTTTTGATTTCCTTTCGCCAGCTAGTCCACCAACCACCTGCGAGGTCATAGGTGTGCCCGACCTCAAGCAGATTCACCATATTTCTGACGGATAACCTTTCTCAAAAGAGCATCTATTGTTGGCAAACCATGACTCCATTTACAAACGAGGACCTTATTCATCTTGGAAAACTTTAATCCCCACACCTCCTTTACATATCCCAGGCACCACTTGTGGCCCATTTCACCAAATAAATTTTCTTGTCAGTCGTTCCCAAGCGCCTTTGGATCCTTTCGATATAGTGCTCACTTTTGAGGCATTCGAAAAAGAAGATAAATTAGGAGGCTGGAGAGGGATACTCTCTTGTGGATGAGCGTCATCAGGCCACCCTTAGAGATGTCTTGAACCTTCCGGAAACCTGACCTCTTCTGAACCTCTCATGATCGGGTCCCACACCCAGGGATTCTTGTGCTTAGCACCTAGGGGAAGGCCTAGGTATAGCGAAGGAAGAGCCAATTTTACAACCCAACTATGAGGCCAACTCCACCGTGTTAGTCACAGTTCCAATTGGGATAATTTCGCTTTTGTTTAAATTAATTTTCAAACCTGACATAGCTTCGAACCACATCAAAATCCAACTCATAAACTTTAACTGGTCACTGTCAGCTTTGTAGAAGAGGATTGTGTCGTCAGCATAGAAAAGATGGGAAATAGATAGATTCTCCCCTCTCCCAGCTGCAATCCTACTGCCAACCAGATAATTTCCATCAACAACACGATTTATCAGACAACTAAGGGCTTCCATTCCCGATAACAAAGAAGGAGAGAGAGAGAGAGAGAGGGAAGGGTGAGAGGGGATCATACATGCGTAGACCCACAGAGCTTAGGAAAAAGCCGGTAAGGGACCGGGTTATGAGGGCCCAGGAAAGAAGCGCTGGGGTGCACCATTTTATCATTTCGATACTTGAACATCAGGAACCCCATCACGCCCATGACTGGAACGGGGAAATCCCAGTGATACTATCATAGGCTTTTTCTATGTCGGCTGCACGCAATCCACTTTCTTCCCTTCTCATGGGTGAATCCACAATCTAGTTGTGTCAGAGCGTCTAGGAATTTGGTGCCCTACTATGGCGTTTGGGACTTAGAAATCACCTTGTCCATGACCCTCTTGATCCTATTGGCTAACACTTTGGACAGAATTTAATAAAGGCCTCCCATTAGGCTAATTGGCCTTAAATCCTTAAAGTCTTCCACAGTCTGTTTCTTGGGTATTAAAACCAAAAATGTCGCATGGAACTCCTTGAAAAAGCCTAAAACCTCATTCTTTACAGTCCCCTGACTAAAAAGCGAAGCGTGGGGGAAACCATCGGGGGCAGGAGCCTTGTCATTATTGAGCCCAAAGATAGCTGTCTAAATTTCATCCTTTGAGAAGGTTTCCTCCAACCTGGCCGCTTCATAAGACCCGATCCCATTGAAGACTAAATCAGGGAGAGGGGACTCCAACCGGCCGGAGCCGAAAGCAGATTTTGGAAGGCATTTACTAGACCATCCTTTATATCTGCCTCCTTGACTAACTTTCTGTCGTTGATGCTTATGTTGTTTAAGCAATTTCTTCGTCTATGGGCGTTAGCCATCCTGTGAAAAGAATGGGTGTTCCTGTCCCCTTCCTTCAGCCAAGTCTCTCTGGACTTTTGTCTCCAGGAGATCTCTTCTATCAGGGCCTAGGTTTTAAAATCGGCTCTGGCTTTGACACGTTCCTCAACTTCCTCGAGGGCCAAACCCCTTTCCTTTCTCACGATCGTCCCATAAAGATACCCTGCGTAAGGCATCCTCCTTGTTAGTCTCGATTTTTCCAAAAACCTCTGTTCCAAACCTTCAAAATACCTTCCAGAGCCTTTAATTTTGCGAGATGATGGCTGAAGGGTAGTAAAAGTGGAGGCTTTGCCACCACCCTTTCAGAGTCTCTTTGAAACCCTCTCGAATCATAACCACATCGACTCGAAGAAGCGGAAGGGGGGATGGTCCCATTCGGCCCTTCAGCGTCGGCATGAATGGGGAAATGATCGGAAACTGGCCTGAGGAGGCATCTCTGGGTAACCTTATTGCAATGGCTCTCCCAGTCGGCTGTGACTAAAAATCTATCTAAACGGGACATTGAACTGACATTGATACCACCCCTCCAAGTATAAGGGTCTCCCTGAAGCGGAAGATCTCTCAGCTCCAGATCATTCAGGACGTCGGAAAACCTTCTCATGGAATTAGAAAACCTACCCCTTCTAAATCTTTCATTTGGAAAAAGAATCTCGTTAAAATCACCTCCAACACACCATGGAACATCCCATAGGCCTTTTATCGATCCAAGCTCTTCCCAAAAGGATTCTCTAAGTCTATTCTCAACCGGTCCATACACTCCGGAGAAAACCCATTGGAACCCGTTTTCGACCATTCTAAACAAACACGATACGGAGAAACACCCCACCATAGAGTCCACCAGGCTAATTCGACTATTATCCCAAAGCAGAAGAATACCCCCATGAACCTTCCTTCGACGCTTTCCAGTCAATCCTCCGCCCCACCCCATTTGCAGACAAGCGCGAGAATTCATCTCTTGGACCTTAGTCTCCTGTAAACAAACCAGGTCCGCCCTAAATCTTCTAAGAAAGTTCTTGATCACTTTCCTTTCATCAGGGTCATCCCCTCTAACGTTCCAAGATATGATTTTAATCTTCATTTTAACTTTAATAATAGGTTCCCCCTATCCCTTCCCCCTCCATTGTTTATCTTATTCGGAGTTATAGTTATCGGTGCTCTTCGGTCTTCTTAATTCCCGCTCGCTTTTTGATACTATCGAATTACCCTTCCCCTTTACAATTTTATGCGAGGCCACTAAATTTCGTAGTAATTCCAAAATTTCCTTTTCAAACCCCTTTGTAGGGATTCCTAGGAATGCATTGAATTTGGCCAAGCAGTACCTTCCCAATTCTCTCCTTATGTCCACAGGTTTACGGCGTCTCATATTGTACCTCCGCCTCTCTTTGACCGTCTTCACAGACTCCTCCCCCCCGATTGTTAATGCTCCGAAACGCTCCCTTCCCCATTCCTTGCCATCAGCCGCCACCACCCTAAGTGGTTCCAAATCCTTATCCTGACATACCCCGAGGGCTAGAAAAACCCCACAGTAGCGGCGGCCAAAACGACGGAGTAGGGAAGGAGGCGGCGTATGGGGTTATCATCGTACCTATTGGTGTGGTCACAGCCATGTTTCTAAGCTTGGTCCTTACTAAACTCCCCATCTTCGAGATTGTATGGCTTTTTCCTTTTGTCTGTCATTTTTAGTGCTGAGGATTAGCCTTTGCGGCAAGGGTGAAGTATCCGCTTTGAACACAAGCCACCCATGCCATTGACCCCATTCCCATTTCTTAGGCTTTAGAACCATTATAGTCTGAAGAGCCCGGCAGTTAAGAAGGGACCTATTAAAGAAAAGCGGGAGGCAGGTTGCGTGGGCGTCGGCCGACGCGACCCCATTGTTCGCCTCCCAGCGAGATCGAATCGGATCGAATCCCCGCGACAGCCTCTCCTTGACGGCCGGTTGCACCTCCTCTTGGAATTGGGACTATCCCACCAGCTGCAGGAGCAGGCGACCCATCTTCTTTTCCTTGTCCTTCCAGCGCGTCTCACCCTCCTCGGTAGCGTGTGTAGCCCAATGCCCGATGTTTTCTCCTCAGACGTTTTGAGAGATCTGATAAACTTCCTCCCCACCTGGGCTTTAAACCCTAGATTGTTTCTTCTGCCAGATAAGACTTCGGCAACAGAGTTGTGGCACTGCATCTTCTCCCCCACGTAAATGTCGTCTTCTTCCTTAGGCGGTGGGTCTACGGATTGCGGGAATCGTGTGTCCTTTCTAAGTTCGGACGCACAGTCCAGCAGCGGGACTCTTTTTCCTTTTCTTCTGTTTGGCTATCAACGGTGTCCTTGGTGAAGCTTCTCTCCTCTCTGCTCAGTTCTCGCTTTGTATTTTTCCCCCGCTGCCTCCTATCGATTGTGTTGAGATCAACTCTTAACAACCCCCTTCATCGACCGCAGTCGCTTCGCTCGCTTGAGATTCACCACAGCTGTGGTTCGCCATCCCCTTCATCTTACCAGTATCCAACCCCTTACGCTTTGCCCATCTATTGTCTTTAGCATTACCCCCTTTAGACCTAATGTTTTGCACCCTGAGTCTTAATGGGCATTGGCCCTCAGAGGCACCACGGGAGGGGAATGGGTTTTGGCCCATCACGCACTCAAGGTGAGGCCCATTATTATCTATATTAATATCTCTTAAATGGGCCTTTTGCTCTCCTCCTCTCTATTACCACCCATCCCTCGGCTTTTTGAATTTCAAAACCATTTTTTATCTCCTTCCTTGGTACTCGAACCAACCTGCGACCATGGGACCAGGCCACTGCGACTACTCGATTTCCCGAAAGGCGTTTGTACGTCTCCTACGGTAGCTACTCGAGAAGTATGCCTTGGTGCGACCCCAGAGCCGCTCCCACCTTGTCCAGAGGCGCGTGTACTTCTTCATCTTCCTCCACGGGATTCCACCGAGGAACTCCATGCTCTGGCTACTTATGTGGGTATACCCAGCTGCGGTAGTTGAATCTCCCACCAAATTTAGAGTTCGTAACTTCTGGCTCCCGCTAGCAAATTGACCAACGAGGGCTTTTCGGTACTGTTCTTTTTTTTTTACCTGGATCCTTGCCCATTGAAGGTCCTTTTTGTAGGTTGTTTCTTCATCCAAAGCAACAAAACCTCCACAGCTATCTCCCACCTTTTTCAGGATTTCTCCAGTCCACAAATGCAAGGGAAGGCCGACCACTCTAATCCAGATTTCTGTTTCTTGGCCTTCCTTCCCGTACATCCTGTTGACGGGGTCCACCATTCCAGCTGCAACACTCCACCCCTACAGATCCTACTTCCATTCTCCATGACCCAAGTTGCCTCTTCCGATGAGTCAAAATCCAGGAAAAATAAATTCTGGTTTATAGGGTGAAAAGAGATGCGCCCTTTTAGCCTCCAAGCCCTTTTGGCCCAAGCTTCCATCTCTATCACTATCGGGTCTCTTGCGGTAGTGTTTTCTAGCTACCACTCCATGTTTAGCATCCTAGATCCCTTTTAGAATACCTTTCCTTATGTCTGGCCATATTGTATCCTGCTCTAGTCTTCCATCAAACATAATTTCCGCAGGAGGTTTATCTGAACTTAGCCCTCCCTTGTGTTTTTCCCCCTTTCCAAGACTAAAACTCTGGACTGGTTTTCCTTTATCACTTTTGTCCTTCTCATATCCCGTGGCTTTTAAGGCTTCCTCTATCAACGTCCACCCATTTATCAGGCCATTTCCTTCAGGAAAAAAAAGTGATATATTCTTAGTCATCTGGCTGACCCGTCTGAGAGGGATGAAGCGTCGAAGTGACCATTTTATCTTTAACACAAGCCTTATCTTCTTCCATTCTCCCTCCATCTCAACCCTTCACCGATTTTGTCTACTTCCTTTCTCAAAGATTTAAGACCCTTGAGTAAGATTCTTGCCTCTTCCTCTCCAAAGCGAATCCATGAGCTCCGTCCCCTTCACCTTTCTGTTATGACCACCTGAACCTTCCTGCCAACACCCACCGCCTTAATCTTGAAAGATTTGGAATCGATGGAGAACCATCTCTGTTCATCTCCGGCCATCTTCCATTCAAGAGAATATATAACTATGGACATGAATGGGTAACGTACCCAAAATAAAATTGGGTCATTGCCAAATAACAATCACATTGCCAAATAACTCTCTCTCTCTCTCTCTCTCTCTCTCCCCCTCTCCCTCTCAGGCTGGCATGCAGTTTATGGTTCTCGATATTCTACATTTTAATTATTTTGGGCATATTTACCTTGTTCAATCAGGAGTTGTAGATTGAGTTAGCATGGAATTTTCGGGAAGGGAGACGATTTTTACTCTTTGAGCGGGATGTTATTAGGCCCGGAAGTTCATGTGCTTTTCGAGTGCTTATGGTTGTGGGTCGAAAGGAGATCGAGAAAGAATGGGAGATTGTTGCCTCACATGCGATCTTTTCTTTAAGGAGCGGTGAAGGCTATTCTTCTAGGATGCAACACCTCTTTGTTTGAGTTAGCAGCCAATAAATAGGTCTTGTTGGCAAATGTTTGGGGGTACCTAAAGGATGGAGCAACTAGTCCCATGCTTTTCTAGTCCTTTTAATGATTGGGAAGTGGAAGAGGTTCAAAGATTCCTCCAAGCTATTCAAGTTAAGAGAGTGCACCCTAATCAAGAAGACCTGATGCTTTTAAAGGAGACCAAAGATGGTCGTTTCTCAATGAAGTGGTTCTATGGGGTTTTGGATCATTCAGTTGCTGTTTTGTTCTCTCATAGTATCATTTGGAATTGGATTCTTCTTAAAGTGGAGTTTTTCTTTGGAAAGCTTTCACAGGGGAAAGTGCAACAAGATCATCTTAAAGGAGAGGAAGAGTCACAGCCAATAGGTGTTTCTCCTACGAAGAGGAGGAAGAGCCGATTGACCACTTGTTCACTGCTCAAAGACTAGAGTGTTATGGGATCTTCTCTTAGCCATAGTTGGTGTTAGTTAGATATCCCCAAGTTGGTTAGGAGACCCTTCACTTTTATTGTGAGAAGCCTTTGTTGGGAAGAGATGCAAGAAAGCTTGGATGGTAGCCCATGCATTTTGGACTATTTGGCAGAAAGAAATAATATTGCTTTTGATAACAAAGATTTTTCTACAAGAATGAAGTCTTCTTTTATGCAATTTACGGTCTTGGACAATTGAATGTGGTTGATGACTACAGTTCTTTAGTTGATTACGGCTTAGTTGGGTTGTAGATGAGGTTTTTTTGGGTATAGTTGTGAAATTTGGTGGGTACTAGTTATCCTCTCTTTCCTTTTTTTCCTTTGGGGACCCTATTATATACTCCCTATATACCTGGAGGTTGCCCCTAGGCGCTCTTTTTTTTATGAATATATTTGCTTTTATCCATCAAAAAAAATATTAAGAAAACTAATGGTCTTGCTTTGCTCATCACAAAAAAAAAAATGAAAATGCTCTTGGAATTAATTTTGAGGCTATGTTGGATCGATCACTTGATAAGTTGCACACCTTCACAAGAGATATCATTACAACTAGGTGCAGAGTTTAATCCATTTTAGAAATTTTTAATTAAAAAATTTATGCATTAAAATGGATTAGGAAATAAGAAAGTGGCGATAAGAAAACTTTTCAAATGTACAAATCTTACAAACTTAGGGTAGAAAAACCTTCTCAACATACATCAAAACAGTAGTATAAGGAGGCAAAACAAAGGAAAACAGCTCAACGTTCCTTTCTTCGTTTTGGTAATATATGCTCTTGCTTATTTATCAAGAATAGCATTCATAGGGGTTCATCCAACCCTAACAAACTAACGACTTCCCCTTTGTTATCAAATGAGAAATAGAATTTGATTTGAAAACAAGTTGGAAGCTTAAACCAAGAGACAAATTTTAAGCAAACTAAGCCTTTTATGAGAGTTTATTTACTACTCATGCAGAGAAAGGTTGAATAATCATAAACACTCATTTGGTAAAAATTTAATCAAGTTAGACTATCATATAAGTAGGCTTTATTCATATACTAAAATCTGTTTAGCAATCCTGATGTGGTGAAACCTTAAGGTGGATGCTCTATGATCAAATAAGGTGGGTCAGGCATTGACTCTTTTATAATGTAAGGAGGGGACTCTTTCATTAGCATGTATGTTTCTTGGGCAAACTGTTTTGGGCTTGGGGATTGTTTTCTTAAGAGAATTCTTTTGTGTATTTTGTGAGTCCTCTTGGAGTGTTAGGTTTTTCTGTTAGTCTTTTTGGGGTGGTAGGTATCTGTTTTTGTACAGGTCATGATCTGCCTAGTATACTTCCTGTATGCTGGGGGTTTTCTGGTTTCATTCTTTTTGTGCTTAAAACATACTACTCTTGCTTTTCAAAAAAAAAATAATGTAGGAGAATTAAGATGTAAAGCTGTACAGGCCCGAAGAGTGAAAAAAAAAGATAAAGAAGAAGGAGAGATAAATCAAACTTTATAGCCTCACAAAACAAGGAGAAGAGATAGAAACCTCAAATTCTCACTGATGCCTTCTGTAGATCTCCTAGAAGTCGGGGGAATCAATAATCAAAGCACAAATTGTAATCATGCATCAAATCCAATAATAGAATATTATCTAGATTCCAGCCTCATTAACAAAAAAAAAATACTCCAAATCACACATACTATATTAATAACATTATTAATTCACAAGGTGCTCCAGATACTAACCATCAAGAAGAAATGTGATGAAGAAGCAATAAAAACTAACTAAAGACTTTATTTTATTTTTTGATAAGAAGAAACCAACTAAAGACATAATTTTTAATAAGTGGAACATAGCATGTACCTCCTTTAGTTCAGCTTCCTCAAAATCTTCTATGTCAGGGACCAGAACCAGCAGATTTTCCATTTGCAGACGCTTACCTCCTCTCTTTCTCTCTCTCCTTTTTTTTTTCTTCAAGTGGATACTTTGCATTATCATGCTCCAAGTATGCTAAGTAGCTCCTTTCTTATCATTTCAATCAGCCTGCTCTATCAAGGTAGGAGGAACAAAGGAACTCTTGTCTTCGTGTCCAGCCCTCATCAGAGAATTTCTAATGAAGGATCTGTGCAGGCAGCAGAGTCCAGAGCTCTCTCTGCAGTACTTTTGATCTCTTCCTAAGTAATGTTTGCTGCCTGGCTTCCTCCTCAGCCCTTTCTCTAGCTAGCCTATCAGACATGTCTTCTATCTTCTCCTCTGGTTCTTCATTGTCTTCTGGAATAGGTTGGGTAACTACGTGTTTTCATTCTTGGCACCGGAAGACTGCTTAAACCAGCACATAAGTTCCTTCTTATATCAGCCTGCCTCCCGAAATCATGTTTAGCACTATCATGCCTCCATATCTTCATTGTCAGAGTTCATCTCTAAAGTGCCTTTGGGGTTATACCAAACGAATGGTCATCCCTTGATGGAGTCATGCCAATTCTAGGAGTTGACCCCATACCTCCAGGAGTTGCAGAAGGAGTCAGCATTGGATTTGGTGTTTCGATCTCCCTTCTTTTGGGAGTGACCCCTGAAAAATCTGAAGGGTGCAACTCAGGATTTTCTCCTCCTAATAATGGTGTCTGTGACTCTCTCAACCTAGCTAAGTTTTCAGCTTCCATCGCGCAGTAGCATCACCCTTACCAGCTGGTGTTCGCTGTGGGGTTCGTAAAGTCATCCTATCGTGGTGTCTAGGCATAGTTTGCAGAAGGCTGCGTTGCACCCTCCCTTCAGTAGGCTCCTCATTCCAACAAGAAGATGTGCCATAGCCATCTTTACGTTTCCTCTAACTCATGGTCTGAAATCTGTGGGCAGGAAGCATCAGTTTGACCTTTTTCCTAACTGCTTCTAGGTCATTCATCCTATTGGCTTGCAATATAGATGATGGAACATCTTGTCTTTTGAGCAATTTATTCTTTGCAGTATCCTGCTTTCTTAATTGCAGATTCTCAGTAGCCTTCTTTTACCTTCAGTTCCTCAATAGTAGTAGGAAACTTGGGTTGTTCAACTGGCCTTTCTTCATTGGTGACATCAAAGAAGCCTGGGTGGCTTCTTCTCAAATGGGATTCGGCATTTATAATCTATCCCTTTTCTTTTCCTCCTCGTTGTCTACCTCAATTCCAACTGGCCTTAAGTTCTCTTCTTTTCTGCAAAGAAGCAAGCCTCCTGGCTTCTTCAAGCTGCTTTTCTCTGGCTTTTCGTTTAGCCTTCTTCCCTCTTGTGTTGGCCAACCGAGCTCGTGCCTCTGAAAGCATTTCCTTCTCATCCTCATCCATATCAACAGGATCTGGGGCAGGCCAGGCTTGGATTCTGGGTTTGGGTCGATCTCAGGGCGCGGTTCTTGTGGGTCTTCTCGGTTCATAGTTTCATCCTTGACACAGGCTGCATCAAGACTTTTCATAACGCTCAAGGCACTGAGAGATAAAGTAACAATAGAACAATTGTTCTCCACTGTGTTGGCATGAGCTTGGCAAGATAGGTAGTTTCTCATCTTCTTCTCTGGTCCATTCAGTCACAAAGGATAAAAGTTTTCGATTTTACAATGAACTCAATTGCACCAATAAAACAATAACTGAAAGTACAAAATACAAGCAGTAGGCAGGCAGATTTCCATTAACAAAAGTCATCCTTTAAATAAACAACAAACAAATGAACAAATTTAAAGACTAAAATCGATTAACCTAAACAATTTTCGCTTCCTTTGATAGCTGAAAAGCCAGTTCTTCCACAATACTTAACCAGCATTTTCTCTTTAGTTTTTCGTCTAGTTTATCGGTAATAAGCGGAGGATAAGAGATTTGATTTTTTTTTTTGATCGATAAACTGCAATTATATAGATCAAAAGAGTATACAGGAAATTATACAAGGCAAAAGCCGAAAAAACTACGAAACTGGTTAGACATAAATAGTGGCATAATGGTTACTTAGAAACAAAGAGATTGTAAACCCTCTAACAGGCCGTCGCAAAATAAATCGTGCATGTGGTTACTTAGAAAGGAAGGAAACAATAGCAACAAAATCCCACAAAAAAACTAAAATTCCCACTTAAATGGGCCTCCCGGAAGAGCTAGGAAGAAACTAACTTGACAAGATTTGCTAGCCAGTTCAAAACTTCTTTGGATTTGATAGGGGAGGAAAGTGACAGCCTTCTTGATGAAGGGTCCCGAGCCCTCGTACCAGCGAGCCTTGCACTGCTTGGTTGCGAACGAGTAGAGAAGAGATCCTGGCCCACTGGTTCTTCCCATACTTCATCACCGCCGCTTTCAGAATTTCATCCTCCGTGTTCTTCCACACGCCTCCCTTTATCATAATCCTCATCTTGCCCTCTCTCCTTGATGACCTCCTCGCTCTAGGGTTTTGGACAATTAGGGTTCTGGGATCTGGATTTGGATTGGGATTGGCGGCTGAGAAGAAGAGGAAGAAGAAAAAGAAACACCTAGTTCAGTGAAGCTGCTTTGGAAGAGAGATTGAGAGAATGACAGGTTGGGCCTATCACCGAGACAATCTGCAGGCAAGTAGAAAAATAAAATTATGATATTTCAATTAAACACCATAAGGCTATTCAGGTTCATCCCAACAGGGCACTCGAATTAAAATAAAGAAAATTGCACCAAACCATGAATCTTATTAGAAGACTGATGCAACACACAAGGAATGACTGTGATATCATGACAGCATAAGAATTAGTTCTTAGGATACTCACAATATTAAGTCTCCACTGAATTATTGACTTTTAAGCCCTTAATATATATATATAACAATTTATGTGTTAAAAAAAAACAATTTATGTTTAACTCATCAAATTACAGAAGAAGGAAAAGCACGATTCTGTATGTTTAAAATCCTTTTCCTACCCATAGCAACAAAAAATTATTTTTCATAGAAATCTTATATTCGCTTTCAAAATAACAAAACCAACACCCTTACCAGGGATCCACTAGTTTTCTAACCCTAGGTAATAGGTAATGCCGCGATTGTGAGTGAAGAAGGTAGAACTTGCTGCCCAAACAGTCAGGAAGCCAAACCGGCAATGGGCGGTATGGGAGCTGTTTTGATTGAAAACGGTCGGTGAAGCCGACGATTGAAAACGATCGGGGAAGCCGGCTATGGAAGACGACCAGGGAAGCTAAGCTGAAAGGGAGGGCGACGAAAAATAAGGGGAAGGTTAATCTGTGAGGGGGATCGAAAAGGAAAGGAGAGGGAGAGGATTTAAATTATAATTATATAAAAATATCATTATATATTTAAGTTATTAATTTCTTACCCAATTTATATATATGTATGTGATTAGATTAAACAACGAAATTTGGTTTAGAACACTTAACATTTATATAATAAGTTAGATTTAATCAAAGAAATATTTTTTATTTTTATCTTTAATTTATATACAAATTTAATTATAAATAAAAACTAATCTAATTATAGTATTTTTAATAACAAATTTTAAGAAAATTTGCTTAAATAACAAAAAAGAATTCATTTTATTTAAATTAATTTAAAGAGATATATTTGAAGATAAAAAGGATTGAAATACGTTTTCATCAATATTTAACTTAACATAAATTATCATCTTTTAATATCAACTATTGAAATAATTTATATTTTGATAAATTGGTTTATAAGAATAAAAGCAAAGTTATTTGTAAGCTATGATTTTAATGCCTTAAAAATAATTACAGTTCAAACAAAATGCATACAAAGTGTAAAGGTAAATCCCCTAACATGATAATAAAATGCTTAAGATCATTTTGTCCAATCCCCCACATTTATAACTAAACACCGAATGACATTTTTATTCGAAAGTGTGTTTTTTTATAGGGTTCAACTATAAAAAAGAAAATACAGCCATCTGAAAACGAGTTTTTATAAATTTGAACTATTGTTTGTACTTATGTTTGGATTTCAAATAAAAATGTTAGTTTTACAATTTTTGTTGGAATTTGTCACTTTTAAACTATTACCCTTATATTTTTATAAATATTATTGTTGTAATGTATTATAATAATTATAATTCTTTTTTATATTGCTTTTGTTAGATAAAATTAATTAATTTTATAATACATATAGTAATAATTATATTATAATTTTATAATTCTTTAAATAAGATAATATAAATCATTTTAGAAGAATAATATTAAAAAAATTTATTTCATTATTTTTAGCTCAATTACATCAACTTTCTAATAATTTATATATTATCTTTATAATTTTAGAGCTTTCTATTTATCTTAATTTTTCGTATCGGCGTCTGTGAAGTGCAAATACGTCTTAAGACATAAGTCGTGGCCAAATCTATGGCTTTGAAACATGATACAAATTTCTTCTATTTTGGTTTAACAGTGATGTTGCAATACACAATTTTTTTTTTTTTTTCTTTTCACAAGGTGTTTTTAAACGTGTTTGAGACACGTGTCTCTTAGAATACAAATCATATCACAATACACTTGTTCACTTTCTCAAGTGACATTGTATTGCAATACAATAATATATAGTGTGATACACTGTGGCTATTTTGAAAAGAATCTTTATCTTGTGATACAAAGTGAAAAGTGAAAACATTAAAATATACATTGGTAAAGCTGCTAATCCCAAATATGTTTTCCCAGAAGAATAACTAACGAACTAAGAGCAATTTGACACAGAAAACAGAATTATATTCCTAACCAGGTATATATAACAACAACACTGGGTAATTTTGTTCATTCGGAACACCAATAATAAAAAGCAGTGACTTATCTAAAAATGGTGAGAGGAAGGATGAAAAAACCCTTACCACAAATAATCGAAAAGTTCTTAACTCCTCCTAGCAGAGGGGAGGAGTTATGAACAACCGTATCCACCATCGCTCACGAAAATTGATGCGTTAGTTCGCGAAAATTTTCAAGCTACATCACGAAGTCGAATATGAAATTTTGATGTATTATAATGCTAGTTTCGTTTTCGAAAATCGTTTAGGTACTTGAATTTGGTTGAAAATACGTTTCGTTTTTATGCGTTTAGTTGAATTTGGTTGAATTTAATTCGAAAGCAGGGAAAGCGAACTACGCGTTTTGATTCGTATATAAAATGTTGAAAATAGTGAATTCATTTTCTTTGTTTTTAAAATTTGTTTCGTCTTTATTCTCGTAACTAAGCAGCGTTTTCTTTGTTTTCGAAAAGTTTGAATAGAAACTTGAAGAATTTTCCTCTTAAACAGGGCCTAAGCTTCTCAGTATGCAATTTATCCTACAAAGCCATAAGCTTAGTCGTTATTCTTCAAAGAGTTAATGATGTATATAGTATATATCCTCCACTCAGAAACATAAGCAACGACAAACCTGGCGTGAGATACGTTTCCATTTGACAACAAAGAAAAACAAAGCTTTCTTCAAGCACTTGGAAAAGAGAAACTTTGAATAACAAATTTTATGTTTCTAGAAACGAAAGGATAGCATGATTCATGAAGAGGTGCAGCAGCCTCCAACCATTCCTAAAATAGAAACCAAAACTTCAAAGAACCAACAGAAAAAGAAACAAAACATATGGTTTCTATTACAAACCTCTCTCACTAAGTAGTAATCTCTAGTAAAGAAGAAGTAGTAGTAGGTCTCTAAAGAAGCTATGAGAAGGTCCAATTCAAATCCAAAGAGTAAAAGCAGAAAAAGGTTGCCAGAGAACATAGTCTGGCTATCCTAGTTGGAACTTGGAACTGCAGCCTTACAAAGGAAAAAGGAATCAAGACACCATCCATCTTTGCAGAAAAAAAATTTGTTGACCACCGAAGCATACAATTAAGGAATCAACAATCCTATATCGTCTTTAACTCGTTGAAGCACTATTATGACAAGCATGTATTGTATCAGAATGGACACAACACACAAGCAAGTGCACGTAATCCAATGGAAGTTCTTGGACCTAATTAGTACAACTGATCTTACAAAGGTTACTAGGCCATGACTACTAAAAGCGACAAAATTTAGCATCAGAATGAATCAAACACAAGTACCTGATAAAGTTAGAACTGAAAATTGCTTGAAATATAATCATGCATCTGGAACTTTGGAACAACTTATCCACTCTTTACTATACTGCATACTGTTTCAAGTTCCTTTGCTTTATCCTGTAGACTTGACTGACGCCGAATAGTTTCACCATGGATCTGATTATAGAATTTACACACAAAATCTTAATGATCCTTCTGCCCAAATTTTAAGAGAACACTTCCTACTTCCCTCAGTTTTGTTTGAAGATAAAACTTTTAAGATACTTGTAGCAGATAAGATGAATCGGTTTGAATATTCCATGACAAGGTATAACATTTCATTTGCCTCTTCTGTAGGCTCTATGTTCTGCTCCAGTCTTGGTGCTTCTTCTCTTTCCTCTTCTACCACTGGTTTCTCTTTTCTTTTGTTCTTTGGCCCCCTTGTTATGCCAGTAAGTGTTAGAGGAGATACCTTTGGGCAAGATATTTCCTCTTCCCAGTAGTAGGCAAGTTCCTGCATGCTGCACAACTTGGTGATGGTTGTTGGATGAGGCAAGTACCCTCGATACTTTGTGTTGTAGTAGTCCAGAATGGACTCTTCAATGATCTTCCCCACATTGATTTTGTACTTCTTGAGTAGGGCATACAATACAATTGCTTCCTTCCTTCTCACTGTGGTGAGGTGTTTGGATGGCAGGAGAGTAGAAGCTATGAAGTAGAACCAAACCTTGGCTTCCTCAGTTAGAGAACCTCTGAATATTTCTTTGTGCTGGTCCTTTGAGGTGGAATGCCATTTGCCTTTCCCATCAGTGAGAAGGTCTACTATTTTCTGGTACTCTGGTTCTTTTTTTAGCTTTTTGAACATATGCCCATCTTTTGTTGTCTGCAGACTGAAGATTCTATTAATGGTATCTCTGTCAAAAGAGATCCATTTGCCCCTGACAAACACGCATTTCTCTCTCATCTGCACCATGTTTGCATAGAATTCCCTGACCAAGTTCGAGAGGCCAGGGTTCTTATGCTCTACCAGCTTCTGCCATCCCCTTTTTTCGATGACTTCTTTGAAGGGGGAAATGAGTTGACCGAATCCTCTCTCACAGACAAAACCTCTTTCATAAGTTCATTTCAAACTGGTTGAGCTTTTGCTGTGATGAAGGTTCTGTCTTTAGTAGATATTTCAAGGTTGTCTTCTGCTCCCTCAATCCTTCTCTTCCTTTTTCTACTCTCAGTCACTGTCCCTGCCTCTGCCTCTTCAGGTATCACAGCTAGAACCTGCTCATTCATTTCCATTGAAAGCTCCATACTCTGTTCTTGCTCTGTTGTCTTCGCTGGTGGAGCCACAACAACTAACTGCTTATCCATTGACGATTGAAGTTCCAGATTCATCTCAGCTTCCATCTCAATCTGCTCGTCCATCGTTTCATTCTGGTTGGGGACTAGATGCTGGGGTTTAGACATCGTATTCTCTGGTTTTAGGGTTTGAGAAGGTTTGGAAGAAAATGGAAGAGGAATTGACCATTAGATCGGTTAGATCTTATTTTCTCGGATTTCATGATGTCTGGATAAATTGATGCATACCGGATTTCATGATGTCCGGAAAAATTGTTGCAATCCGGATTTAATGATGTCCGGATGAATTGATTTTGTCCTGATTTCATGATGTCCGGTAAAATTGATGCAATCCGGTTGATGATGTCAGTGAAATGATTTTTTGTCCGGGCCGAAAAACTGAGATATATTGTAGATATCTCCAGCAATAATCAATTATTTTGTAGTGTAATGAAGCTTCCATCTTGTGAGTGAAATAGGGATGAGTCTTGTTCTGAACGAGAAGAGTCTCTGTCACAACACCTATATATTTTTATCTCTTCTAAAGAGCAAGTTCCTACAGTAATTGAAGGTTGCCTCATTCAGAAACCAAGACATCAATTTACAACTTGTAACCGTAACTTTCTGTATGGATGTCTGTGGAGCCTGGTTCCATGGCATTTGACTAAGAATACCAAATTTCCCTTAACACCTGACAGATGGCTTAGCAGGTGGGAATTGAGAAACAAGGTCCATGTTTTGCATAGTGAGTATTTTCTCTCTGCCTTACAAAGACAGTATTTCTACCATATGGTGCCATCTAGTTGCACCAAATAAATAGCATTCTTTTTCTTTATCTTTTTTTCCCTTTCTTTTTTGTGTTTTTTCTGATCAACAACTTTGGTATGAAGCTGCTTGGCATGCTGGAAACCGGGATTTCTCCTTACTTTATATGGGGCTTATTCTCCTTCTTCTAGTCAACAGGTTAGATGTGATCACTTCAATGAAAACTTGCACAGGTAATTTTATTTGGGCTTAAAATCATTAGGCTTTAGCCAGGATTGGCTTGATATAGACTACAGTTCATCGCCTAAAAGCTTAAACTTTTTAGTCCAAGTTGACACTTTACTTAGCACTATCTTATCCCCCTTTATTTGAAGCTTGATTTGTGGTAGATTATATCTTTAGTTTGATATCAAAGTAATTCATTTTAAAAAAAAAAAAATTACACATATAGAGTTCTTTTCAAAATATTCACCAAACTAGTCGTTTTGCTTTTTAAAACCGCATTCACCAACTTCGGAAGGAAGGATATAAAAAGACTACAAAATGCAGAAGGAAGTGCAAAAAAGTTAAACCTGCTTAGAACCCAATAAAGGATGCTAAAACAACACAGGATAATACATTACACAGGGAAGTATAAAATTCCCAACAAAAATCTCCCTTATCTAATTCGTCCACCCACTTAGTTGACCAATCCGGAAATCCGTAAAACCATAAAATTTATAATTGGAATTTATGCTTGCGCTACACATGTGTGCAAATGTTAATCAACATTTATCTCACGTAATATCCTGAACAAAATAGCGAAACACATTTACGTCTTGATGAGCGCTAGCTTCCCAGAGCCCGCAACGGTCGATTGCGGTGTTCGGTTCGGGGCGACTAAGGTCGATTCTGAGGGTTCGGTCTGCAGCTGGGAGCCATGCATTGGATCATCATTTGAAACGCCATTTCGATATTGCATGGTATTACGGATGCATAAAGTCTGCGGTGGTTGTTGAGCCATATCATCGGGCGGAGTGCTTACGGCCAGTTTGGGTATATTCGAGGCCAGTTCTCGCGACCTTTCACCTCCGCGACACGATTCATTTTATTGTATTATATTAGTTGTTGGGTGGCAGGATTGTGGCTTGGGTTTTTGTGTTGTATACATGTATTAGAATTTTAGAATTTTAATATATGTTGTATAAAAGAGAATTACATCATTAAACTATTGGATATAGTTGGATATGTATATTGTGAAGAATATTGTAGTATGGGCCAAAGAGGTCCTTTTTATCCATGTTTTACTCAGGTATTTGGATATTGATGTTGGTTGTGATAGGTTTTGTATTTTGGTTAAGCTCACGATGCAAATGGGACTGCGTTTTCGTGAAATGTCGGTCGCGCGGCATTAAAGTAAAATTGAAGAAAATAAATTTTATAAATTTATTTGAGTGTAGAAATTAAAATATATATATATATATATATATATATATATATATATATATATATATATATATATATATATATATATATATATGTGATAATGTGTGTGTGTGTGTGTGTGTGTGTGTGTGTGTGTGTGTGTGTGTGTGTGTGTGTGTGTGTGTGTGTGTATAGATGTTATTTTAAGTTTCTAGTAATTTTGGAGCCCAAGAGAAAAAAAAAAATGTTGTTGTGCATAACCGTTTAGGCTACTAAATTAAATTGTAAGAAAAAAATTTTGTATTATGGCCAATATTGAAATTGTATTGCAAGCAGGACGAGAAGAAGAGAATTGTATTCTTGTCTGAATTTGTATTACGGAGTGAGGCTCTAGGATGGGTTGAATGTGTATTGCAATACACTGGTTTGTATTGCAGAGAATGATTGTATTGCAGCTTGGGGAAGCAATTGTATTGAGGAAGGCCTTTAAGGTGTGTGCAATACAAACACATTGTCTGTGAGTTTGAGTAGGGAGTGTATTGTGAGAGAGTGGTTTGGGAGGCTAGGGCGGAGTATCATGATACAGTGCGTAAGCCCAGGGAATTTTCAAATTTTTCTTCATTTTCTCACCAGTCTCTTATCAATTTCTTTAGAAAATATCAAGAAACTAATTATTATACTTGTTTTTATTATCCATCTTCCAAACAAAAAAAAATATCTTTTAACTTTTAACTTTTTTTGCTTTTTCTTAATAATTACTTTTAAAATAATTATATAAATACATACTTTCTCTATATATATATATATTATTTTAAATTTATGTAAATATTATTTTTAATTTATATTTCAAAAATATTGAAAATAAACTTAATAACCTTTTAAGTTTCAATAATACTTGTTGAAAGCGAAAACAAATGCCAAGATTTGGGTTTAGAGCTCAAAACTATAAGAGGATTGCCTCAATCTTGGATAGGTATGGTTGCCTCTGAAACATGCAAAGCGAGGACACTAGGCGTATAACGAAGGAAAACATAATTTTGGAGAGGATCTTAGGATTTGCATAATTTTGTAAATCCGGGGGAAAAATCATAGGATCAAGTTCTTTCAAATCCGTTTTAAGTCAAAATTACAGTTTTCAAATTCGGTATATTTTCCATTCTAGGATATCACCATCCATTAATAACAACATGTCAAGTTTTGATATCAGGTATGTTGTTTTTAATCATTAGATATTCGGATTTGTTATCCGGAGGATAGTATGATATCAGTTTTGAATCCGGATTAAGTACGATACGTAAAAAAAAAAAGAAACGCCAGCCCCGCCGTCTTGTTACCATGTTTAAAGCCCCAATTTCAATCTGCCGCCATTATTTTTTAGCGCCATTTCACTATGTTTTTTGATGTGGGAACCACTTGGACATTCTCACTATGTTTCGATGTCGAGCCACTACGAAGGAAGAAGGGAGTTGAGGTGCCAGAGAGATGAAGAAGAAGAAAAAAGAAATAGAAAAATTAGTGTTAAGAGGTAAATATGTATTTTCCTGTATGTGTTTTTTTAATGGGGTGTGTAGAGAAATAGAGGGGGTGTAAATATAATTTCTCATTGAAAAACTGAAGTTGGAGGGAAGAGTAAAGAATACTAAACTCATTTTTTCATATATTATAAGGATATAAAATGTCTTATTTTTTCTTATTTTTTATTAACGTCTCTCAAAGGATATAAACTCAAATAAAAATCAGCTCTCCCAAACCCACCCCTTAATTCTAAATAGAACTTTTGTTTTAAATAGAGCTTAAAACAAAAAAGTTTTGACTTGTTTGAATTATCAGTAATAGTTTTTCTTCTTCTATTTTTATATTTTTCAATTTTTCGTATAATTTGAACTTGTTGTCCAGGTGTTGGGGCCCCAGATCGGGCCAAAGGTAGTGAGCTGGGCCCCTGAGCCCATCGGGCTGCCGTTTTGATGGCCCAGCTCAACCCTATGTGTAAAAACTTGAAATAATACCAAATTTGGATTTCAAATCGTTTGGTTGCCGAGAAAAATACAGAAAGCATTTTCCCATTTTCCCAGAGAAAAATAATACCAGCTCAATCCAGAGAAAACCCGCTTCGTTTCTTCTTGCAGTCTCTCTGCATTTCCCATTTGCCACACACTCGCTTTCGAGGTTTTTATTTTGTTTTTGTTTTTAAAATTTTTGTTTTTTTTTTCATCTCACCGGAACCCTAACCCTAATCTCGTCGGAGAAATATTCGATCGATCAGTGAAGATGCAGCAGCAGCAAAGACTGAAACAGCAGCAACAAGCCTTGCTACAGCAATCGCTTCTCCACCAGCAGTCTCTGTATCACCATCGCGGGCTCTTGGCTCCTCCTCAGGTTCTCTTCTCCTCTCTTTCTCTGTCTCTCTTCCGTTTAACTTTGTTCTGTATCAGGTTCTTTCCGATTCTTGCGATACAGTCAATGGTCTCGCAATATTGCTCAGCTTAAGCCTGCATCTTGTATTTCAACATCCTTCAGCTGCTTTCCTTTACAAATCCCTGCGATACATTTCCCTTTATTGCAAGACACTCTGCTGTAGTGCTGTGCTGCAATTACTCATTTGTGCTGCTTTTCTTTGCTGAATTTCATTTCTTTTCCAAATAATTCCTGCAAAAACCCCAGTTGGATTAATATTCCATAACTCTGCCTAAAAATCAATAATAATCATCAATAAATTGCAGAAAAATTGATAAAAAATCCAGATGAGGAAAAAATATAAATAATATATAAAGAAAATTTTTTCTGTCAACCTCATCTTTTTTTTTTCTTTTGTGTTTTTCAGAACAAGAACCAAACACGTTCTCCCTATTTTTCTTGTTTTTTAATTTTATTATAACAGAAAAATAGTTTTAAAACATGAACTAAACATGTCTAAATCTTTTCTTTTTTTTTCTTTCTCGTTGTAAAAACTATTGCTCATAATCATTTCCAGAGAAGCCACACAAACATGTATAAAAGTTACACTGATAAATGGTCATTTGGATGGTAAGTGGTAATCTTTGTGATTTTGATACCATAAAATAAAATTTTCATAGGCCCCATTTTTGTTATAAGTATACATTATCACCATTGATTTAAAATTTCGCGATCTAAATAATTAACATAGCTATAAGTTATTTCATGTAAAAGAGATTTTGAGTAAAAACATGTTAAATTATTATTTAAAACATTTTCAAAATTTCAATTTAAATAAATTTATCGAAATACAACTGATAAAATATAAAACCAATGGTTGTTGATGTATTTATAATAAATATAAATAAATTATCTTCATTGAAAAATATTGTTAAAAAATGTTTAAATGCGATGATCAAATAATATTGATTTTGTATCTTGTAAAATATTACCAATTAAGAGTAGATAGATATATCTAAACTGACAAATTTGATGATATATAGCACTAAACTATACCAACGTATTTATATAATTTTTAAATAATCATCAAATTAATGTGTCACATATTTTAAATTTTAAAATCTGCATTCACCAAATATGCGAATCCGTGAGTGCCATTTTAAAAATTAATTTTAATCATAATTAATAGACTGCGTTAATTTTATAAGATAATCTTACATTATGAATGCGGTTTTCCAAAATCAAAGATTAAAATACTATAAAATTTGAAAATATTAGTTGAAATATTGAGAATATCATCAAAATGTTGAAGTTTTTGTTGACTACAGTGTGCTCCTTGCCACTTAACCATAGTAAACAGAGGGTATACTAAAAAAAATTGTTAGAATGATAAATTAACACTTTCTAATTATTTTGTTCATCTTTTTAACTTAATTTGTAAAACATTCAAAATTTAAAAATGTATGACATCTAAAAAAGGTCCCAGACATATAAGAAAGGTCTCATATTTGAATACCAAAAATAATTTATTATATTATAACAAAGTGTAAGCCGATCCAGAAACAAAGAAAAACTGGCTAAATTTTACAAGAAAAGCCAGGTATTTGTAAGAAGCAGAATATGGATACTAAAAGAGGATGCAGCAGGCTAAGAACCACCCTGTGTGGCAAAAGAAGACACCAATCAAAGAAATTATTTAATCAATTCCAATTCAGCTAGTTGTATGATCCTAAAACCAATTATATGCAGGTAAGGGAAAAGAAATATCAGGCTTTTCAAGCTGCAGAGTTCATAATCTTAGTTAAGCTTGTCAACCTGACTTCGATGTGTCATTCCAA